>SNQJ01S0065237.1:4636-44106 GCA_010110895.2 Picea sitchensis | reverse complement strand
GAAATCCTTATTTGATGATGACTTGTGGAGGCAATTCTATCATGACCCCTAAGGATAGTAAATAAAAGAGAGAGGTCATTATGACATTTCATATTGTGTAGAAGTGTGGATACATCATGGAGTTAGCATAAGTGAGTAAACACCTATGTTAGGAGGAATGTTGATGTCAATGAGGTGATTCTTTAGCCAAAACAAGTGATTATGTAGCTGACAGGTGATTCTTTATCTGTAGGTGATTATGTAGCCATAGGTTTTTGCATCTATAGAAAATTGGTAGTTTTGTAGCTGAAGGTTTTGATAGTCGTAGAAAGTCAGCATTTTTGTAGTTGTAGGTTTCAGTAGCTATAGAAAGTGGTAGTTTGGGTAATTGTGGGTGGTTATATAGCCATATGTTTAAAAAATGAAAAAAGGTGGAATTTTCGGTACACATAGGTGATTCAACGATTGCAGAAAGTTGTCAATTTGGTAGCCACAACAGATATGCAGATTGGAATTATTCTAGGTATTTTGTTGAGTTTGTATTTTGTTGATTTTTCTTTATTTTGAGGAGCACAAGGCTTTCCCTAGATTTAGTCAAAGTGTGTTGACTAGGAGGGTTGGTTTTTCCCTCAAATTTTATGAATTTGATAAAGGTTACAGAACTAAAATTTGTTTCTAAGTTGTGTTGATGATTGATCTCTGATCTTTTGTGTTTTTGTTGCATATAATTTCAACCAATAATTTTTTAGTGTAAAATTATTCGATGGTAACAACTAGGGTTTTACTGTTATCTCACTATGAACAAATTTTCATATTTGAAAATTAGTCACATAGAGTTTCATGTGAAAATTAACATTCAGGCAGTTAAATAAGGTGACTGTGAAGAAAAAGTATCATTTGCCAAGGATGGATGAACTTTACGATCAGTTGAAAGATGAAAATATATTATCCAAGATTGATCTCAAATCAAGCTATCATCAAGTGAGAATTAAAGCAGAATATTTCATCAAGAAATATTTTAGAACAAGGTATGGCCATTATTTGTTTCAAGTGGTGCCATTTGCATTGTAAAATGCACCAGTTATATTAATGTGTTTAATGAATGGCATTTTCAGAAATTACTTTGACAAGTTTCTCATTGTCTTATGGGATGACATACTTATCTACTCCAAGTATGAAAAAGATCATGAGAAACGCTTGAGGATGGTACTACAAGTATTGAAGGAGCATAGGTTGTATGCCAAACTAAGAAAGTGCTCATTTTATGAGAGGCAGATTCATTATTTGGGCCATATCATTTCAGAGGAAGGGATAGAAGTGGATCCCAAGAAAATAAAATCCATTGAAGGATGGTCAATAGTAAGAAATTTCTTGGAGGTGAGATCATTAATGGGAATAACAAGTTACTATCGAAGATTTGTTAAGGGATTTTCAAAGATTGCACACCCAATCAATTATTTGCAAAAGAAGGGTGTGAGAATTGAATGTACCTATGATTGTGAAATAATTTTTAGCTCTTCAAGAATTTATTGACAAGTGCACTGATATTGAGGATTCCTGATCCAATTATGTGCATTGATTCTTTCAAAGAAGGTCTTGGAGGGGTCCTTAGCCAAAATTGACATGTGATATTCTATGAGTTGAGGACGTTAAAATAGTTTGAGAGACACTATTCCACTCATTATTTATAATTGAAACCCATAGTGCATGCCTTGAATATGTGGAGGCATTATCTCATGGGAAAATTGACACACCATAGTGGTATGAAATATTTGTATGGAAAACCAACTTTGAATGCTAGATAAATTAGATGGATGGAATTCCTCAAAGAGTATGACTTTGATATAAATCATATCAAAGGAAAAGAGAATAAGATGGGTGATGCACTTAGAAGGAGGGTGCATGAGATGCATGCTATAACCATTAGCATATACAAATCTGATTTGAAATCTCCAAAATTAGATCAACATTATATGTAGACAATAGAAAAATTACAACAGGGTGATTTATAGGAGAAAATTGAATATTATGAGTTGAGAGAGGATGGAATCCTCATGTACAAGGGAGGAGCATATGTACCTAAATACCATGATATGGAAAATCTAGTGCTAATAGAGATGCATAATGTGCCTTATGTCGGGCACCCATGTTACTAAAAGACAATTGTAGTTGTCAAGATCCAATATATATGGTCAGGTATGAAGAAACATGTGGTTGATTATATAGACACATGTTTAGAATGTCACAAGGTGAAGGCTAAGAATATACATCCACCTATCTTGCTACAACCATTTCCCTTGAAACTAGAATGGAAATGGGAAGTGGTGAAAATTGATTTTATCACCAAGCTACCCAAAACAATGAAGCAACATGATTCCATTATGGAGTTGGTGGATAAGATAACTAAACCTGTACATTTTCTTGTAGTGAAGTTAACTCACAAGGTGTCTATATTGTAGATATTTATATAAGGGAATTTGTCAGAATAGATGCTGTGACAGAGGTAATTGTTTCTAACCAAGATCCCAAATTTAGATCAAATTTTTGGGAGGGTTATTTAAAGGATTAGGGACAAATATGAATTTTAGCACAACATATCATCCAAGGTCAGACGAAAAAACAAAGAGGGTCAATTAGGTGATTGAGGATATGTTGAGGATATATGTGATGGATAAACCATCAAAATGGGAAGATTAACTACTCTTAGTTGAGTTTTATTATAACAATGGGTATCATTCATCTTTAAATATGATCCCAATTGATGTATTCTATGGAAGAAAGTGCAATATTCCAATGAGAAGGGAAAACTTAATAGATAGAGCAATGGTTGGGTAAGAATTGATCAATGAAATGGAAGAATAGATGGAAAAAATAAAGAACAATTTAAAGGCTGCAAAAGACAGGAAAAAGCTTTATGCAAATAAGGGAAGAAATAAGAGAGAGTTTAAAGTGGGTGACCATGTGTTCTTAAAAGTAAAGGCCAAGAGAAGTTCCTTGAAGTTGGGAAACTGTTCAAACACAACATCAAGATATTGTGGACCATTTGAAATCCTCGAAAAGATTGGTCCTATTGCATACATTCTTGCATTACCTACATGTATTTTCATTCATAATGTATTTCATGTGTCTTCTCTATGATTCTAATCATGTAATTTATTGGAATGTGTTCCAGGTGGAGAAAGAAGGAGACTTGCAAGTTCATTTGGTGTGCATATTGGATCAGAAAAAAAAAATGATCTAGAATCAAGCAACAGGGATGGTAAAAGTCTAGTGGACCTATTACAGTCCTGAAGATTCAACCTGGGAACATCAAGATGTCATGTGGGAGGAGTAACCACATCTTTTTGAATATTTTTGAATATTTTAGTATTGCACATATGTATATAATGCATTGAGTACAATGTAAAAATAAGGGGGAGGGAAATGCAATACCCCGATGTTGAACCAAAATTGCAAATTTACATATAGGTTGTTGAGCTAGGATATGTTCATCCAAAGTTCCATTATATATGTTTTTTGGGGCCAAAGTGTTTGTGTGATTATCAGGCCAGAGGGCCTATGTCAAAAAATTATATTGATCATGTCATTGTAATATGTAATCACACTCAGATTATTAAAAAATGAATCATCGTTGGGGACCAATCAGAAAACAAGAGTATGGGAGGGGTAGAAATACACACTAGAGGGAAAGGGGGATATGAGTATAGGAAGAGGCGCTATGCCAAGGGGGATTAAGTGAAGGAAATAATATAATATATTATTCCTAAAGTATAAATGATATGGTATATTTTATGATAAGTTTCTAAAAGTGGGGAACATGTCACCAAGTGGGGAAAAGGTATTTCCAAACATGAAAAATGTCATCTTGGGAACATGCATACATAAATGAGGGAATTAGTGTATTTTCTAATAATTCTCATCTCCCTCATGTTCACTCTTACCATCATGTTCACTTTTTGGAGCTATTGAAAATGTTACAAGTGGTATTAAAGGGATTATTGAATTTGTTTTGGTGAATTCATGTATATATTATATGATGTAGAAACTATTATGTGAACACCTGAAATGATGTGATTATTGTTAACTCATGAAGTTGAGAACGCTTCTCGAGTTGTTGGATTTTGCAACAAGAAAGGTGCAGGTTAAACTAGTTACATAATGATGAATTATAGAAAATAGCAGTCGAGGGAATAGAGTAATAAAAACAATCATGGCTAGAAGAAAGAAAATATCGACTAATAATACATGTGTAGAGGATGATGGGTTCATTACAGCTAATAGTTGGATTGATGGAAGTAATTGAATTGTAGTTGCAAGCAATTTTGAGATAATTTGTTGCCATGAATACACACACACACACACACACATATTGTACATGAGATATTGACAATTAGTTTGGCTGAGTACAAATTGAGAAAATTGCAGGTACGATGGTATTGTATATGGCATGGATGTAAGACCATAAGGAAGAATGATATCTATAGTTGTAGAATCCAAACATTATGAGAAGAAAATCCATGGCTAGAAATTTTATTTTCATGTATAAAATAGATTTGAGAAATTAATAGTTACAAACTGTTATGTTATGCTAACACTTTCTGTGGTTGAATGAAAATTTAAGGAAATTGTAGGGAGAATGGTATTGGATGTTGCAAGGATGTAATCCCATACATAAGACCAAATTATTATTTTTGTAAGAGCCAAGCATTATGAGAAAAATCCTCATCTATGGGGAATTTATTTCCTGTGTATAAACATATTTGACAAATTAAAAAAATTGTTATAATATGCTAACAATTGGTTTGGTTGATTGAATGTTTAGAAAATTGCAAGAATAATGGTATTGGGTAAGGTATTGTTGTAATCCATAATAAATATTTATTCCTGCCACTGCAAGAGCCAAATGTATTATGAGCAGGAAGTTGTGCTTGGAAAAAAAAAATTCTTGTATAAAACATATTTGACATTTATGATTGAAAATTGTTATAACAATATTTCATGATGATTGTATGTTTATAATAAAAATGAGATGTTGGATATTGAATGTGGAAGCTCAGGAATAACAACATTAGAAGGAAATCAAGCTCAACAAAAAGGAATGGAATGAATAAATTCCAGTGGACTTGTTGCAGCTGGAGTTATTGGAGACGCAACTCTGAAACTTCATGGCCGAGTGGATTGAAGCCCTGGAGAGAAGTGGAACAACCTGAGCGATTGCATAGAAGAGAAAGGGTTTAATTTCTTTGGGTTGTGTAAGCTAATAGGGAAGGAGATATTTTTGGTTGGAAATGTTGCAAGAAATATAAATTTTGAAGATTATTATACATGTTTTGGGTCATAATTCCTATGTATGCATGTTTTATTTTAGGACAAAGTACCTATGTAAATAAGCAATTGGATAGATTTCATGTGTGGATTAAAGGCCAAAGTACCTGGAATTGAAAGAACATCGATATGGTGTTGTGAACTAAGGATATTGCCAAAATAAAGGGAGGGGGATGTAACACCCTTGTTTTAATCCCTATGAACTAGAATGTATTATGTAAAGGTGACTTAGGTTGGTGAGATGGTAAATTTGAAAAGGGGTCGGAGTGCATAGAAATGTAATACACACACACACATATATAATGCATCGTTGGATGCAAGACAAACAAGGAAAAGAGATAGGGGCTATGAATCCACGAGAGAGGGGGTAAAGGGGCTAAGTATTTTTATTGTATTTTATTTACCCATATTATTTTTAATTGAGAAAAGAGGTTTTACACGAGCTTCTTGGGGAGGCCATGTGATTCTTGGTTATTGTGATTATATATAAACCATGCTTGTGGGATGTTTGCGGGTTGTTCTTGATTACTCATTTCATTTTGAGAATTCCTCATTTCACTCTTGATCATTTGTGTGCTCTTGGGTTGATCATGAAAACAAATGGTTGGAGGTAGAGATTCATTGTTAGATGGTTGTGAGGAATTATTGATCATTCCATATTGGAATGGATGCCTATGGACATGATATTAACAGTAGTCCTAAAATAATTGTCACAATTGATAATCGTTGGAGTTTCCAGCATGGCGATTTCCTAACCAGTAGCATTGGAGCCTTGGAGATAAATGGAACATCTTGAGGGACTGCATCGTAGAGAAAGGGGTTCATTTCTTTAGGTTGTGAAAGATGAAGGGGAAAGAGAGCTGGTAATTAGGATTGGTGTGTGGTTGGGAAAACCCGACAGCTAATTAGCCAACTATTGTGTTCTTTTATATTTGGCCTAGGACCCTTCCTTGTGGATTCATCAACCTGACTTAGGGGTGACTTGTTGTTTAGAATTGGAACAAAATTGTCGATGGTTGGGAGGAACGTTCTTGGCATACAACCATTTGGTGATGGTTTAATTAAAGCTAAGTGTTCTTAGTGTTTTCTACATAATTTATATTTCGTTGTGTATATTTATCCCTGAGATGTAATTTTTTCATGCATGCTTGTTGGTTTTTGCGGTGTATGGCACGTTGTTCCTTTATTGGATGGCTTACCATGAATCTTCATTATTTCATGTGTGTTTATTGCATTCTTTCATGCTGGATTTCGAATTAATTATTACCATATTCGAAGTCAATTTTTGAAGTGTTTTTTTGACATAGCATGCCTAGCCTACTGGTGGTTCGGTACATTACAACTTTTTTGTTTGATTGTGGGATGTATCTTGAAATGGTTATGTGACTACTAAAAAATATTTTTGTTATATATAATATTGTACCATATTTAGGGAGTTATATATATTGTTTTGTTTAAAATCTATACTAGATAACAACATCTATTTCATATTGTTGCATTGTGACAACACATACCCTCCTAGTTACATTCATGGTTAAGCGTGTGTCCTTCCATATTCCTAGAAAACACTTGACTTTTTTTGTTGAAATGTATAAGCCCATGAGGTGCTCCATCGAAACTTGTATTTATTTCTCTATTTCTTGGATCAACAATAAAGATTACCATTACCCCCATTTCTATTTGTCTTTGTTGTGTGTGATGTTTTATATTTCTTCATTTTTTTTCTTTGTTCATGAATTTGGTTTGCAGGCCTAAATTCCAACAAGTGGTATTAGAGTTGAGGTTGGTTGAAGGTAAGTGACATTTGAGGGAAGATTTCCATTCATGGACAAAGAAGGAGAGTCCACTCTCTAAGGGAACCAAGGGTTTTGTACACTGAGGAGTTGGAATCCATGTAAATATTTAGAGCACGTTTTCCTCTTGGGTATATTGCTTATGTACACCAAGTTCTATAGTTTGGAGGATGCACGTGAAGTGTTTGATGGATTTCCTCAATGAGATGGTCATGGATTATTATGATGGGTTATCAGAGGAGTAAAAGTTGGATATGGTAGCGGTGGTGGAAAGTTAACCATGGAAGAAAATTATTAATGGGATTACTCATATTCAAAGAAATGGTGAAAGTCTTGAATGAAAACTCCAAGTTGGAGTTATTTTCTATGTAAATAGGAATATGTCTATAAGACCTACTTATATATACTTATCCTGATATTTTTAAATTTCACTGGTAAAGTATAGATGATCTAGGTGATAGGGTGTTATCGGACAAATCGGTAGGTGCAGACACTAACTGATCTCCCTAGATCCACCTAGATCTAGAAAAAAACACACCAGAACATGACGCTTTCCTTAAGTTTTAGATATTGAATTTACTAACTAAAGAGGGATCGGTGACATACCATTTAAATGCTGCTTCCTCTCGTCGTCGCCATCCTAGCTTCGTTCCAATGCTCATACAATAATGAACCTGCAAAATAATGCAACCAACCAAAGTGATAGAAATAGCATAAACTCAATACAAACCTATGTATGTGATCAAGGAGTCATACAATAAAACACAACAAGATTTATAGGAAAGAATCATATTACTATATCATATTAAATGTGAAAGAGAGATTACAACCATGGCCTTGATGTCATAAGGTCCCTTCCAACTAAAGTATGTAGTTCCACCGCTTTCATTCCAATTATGAGAGCATAGATCGATAATATTTCACAATCTATCTTGACAAAGGAAAAACTCAAAGACACTCCAACCAAACTAATAATTCCAAGCCAAATCCAACTTAGCCAATCCCAAAAGCTCAAACTAGCTTTCTCCATGAGGAGTTCGATCTCCTTTTATAAGTTGAAGAGGATAAGGTGAGGAGGATTTAAGGGATGATCCCACTAAATCATGAAGCGAGTAAGATCAAACCGATTAGGTATGCCACACCTCACCGTAAGAGTTTCTCCTTCACGAAGGGTCAGAAAATGCGTTTTCCCGCAGTATAAGCATTCTCACCGCTGCCTTTATAGGAGCAACTTACGTAGACCTCATAGCCAACTATGGTGCAACCCTGCGAGAATTCGAACGCGTTTCTGCTTCCTTCTATAGAACCTATGAACTTCTATGCTTTTTTTAATGGGATTTTTTTCCCTTCTTTATTCAAGAACTCAGGCCATTGACCCCTCTAAAACAGATAGGTTTAAATCATTAGCAGTCATAGGGATGGCGAAAATAATAATATATGAGGAGAGCCCACAAGTATGAAATTATATGAGGAGTGATAGGCCCCGAAATACTTTATCCCGAAGCGATAATGTGTAGGGGAACAAAAGGAATAGTCGGTGAACCACCACCAACAAACAAAGGAAATCTGATGCAATAATACATCGGCATCAACTGAAGTAGGCATTCCCAGCGCACCGAGTCACAAATGACACCGAGCATAAATTCCGACATCACGAGATACGTATTATCAAGTAAGGCAGGTCCATGGCCACCAAACGCCTGCTTATGGATCCATGCCAATATGACTAAAATATGAACGCATAGCCACAAAATACAGCATGGATATTAGTGTTAAAAGTTTCAAATTTAAACATAGCCACCGGACAGCCTGCTTGTGGATCTATGCACTAATACAATTTGAATATACTCCAGCGCCAACTTTGAATCTGATAGAAAAGCTCTAGGGTCTTCATATCCACCACACTATAGTACGAATCTAACCAGCTAGAAGACGTAATGGAACAGTATAGTAGAAACCACTTGATTACCAGTCAATGATGAGAACTATTAACAAGTGTGAAATCACCATTAATGTCAACGACTCCCAAAAGAATTTTCATTACAATCCAGCGAATGTGAATTAATGATTTGAAGTTGAACACTTTCGGCCAGATTCTCCAATCGAGAGTCAATAATGAAAACCCACAATCCAAAGCGAGGAAACCTGCCATTGGGGCATACAAGTTCAAAAGGTACCAATTAGTTTCTAAATTCTAATTCACGGATAATGAGTTGAAGTCGATATGAAAATACTCGTTGAAGGAGGGATTTGATGTGTCCCCCATCAATGAAGCGAAATAAGTAACAAGATTGGATCATGGAAGTCCGGTAACAAAGTGGTTCCGAGGAATTTTGTAGCGAGGGATGGTGACACAATAGAAGGCTTAAAGGAAAAATAAAGTAAGAGCACAATAGAGGAAACACCAGGGTTGGACATCTTTTGAACATATTGACAAAGGCGAAAATTGTCTTGGAAAATCTTGCGACTCAATATGGGGATCCGCGGACCAATTTGCTTAATATTATAAAAGGAGTATGACCAGAGACAAATTAGATTTTTCAACCTAGACCGCGAGGCCGAGGTGAAAGATTGTCAATATGTTCAAAGTGACTCTTCCATAGAATCCTGAGGTTTAGATACATTTCTTTCCCAATTTCCCCACCAGCTGGCGGCAATTACCTCTTTATTTTTACACAAGCGCGAGGAGGATAGCATATGCTTGTCGATGTAATCTCATCATCAACCGAATGAGTCCCTCGGATTATGTTAACGAACCCTAGGAAGGATTGGTTTGGGATACATATGGGTCTTTCAATGTTTGTTTTATGAGTCAAAGAAAGAAAACTTCGGTTTTCATGTTTATAGAGTCCTAAAACCGCCGAGAACTCTCAGTTCCTTTTAGTAAAAGTGTTTGGTAAGGAACAAAAAGATAAACTGCTCGCTCAAAAGGACATTTTTCTTCAAATACTTTAATGAGCGTGAAAATAACAAAGATCGCTCGACAATCTTTCATGTTTAGAGTCTAAAGAGCTTACGAGGGAACTCCGGGGTTCCTTTTTCATATGCAACAACTACGAGTCCGAAAAAGTGATAAAAAGTATGCGGTTACATTCTCCACGAATTTATATGAGCGTGAGAGAGAACAAAGACTAAGCTTAGTAACTTATTCTCATGTATTACTTGAGCATGAGAAGAACAAAGACTAAGCTTGGGATTGTTTTTCATTTTACATGAAGCTTTAAAACAAAACAAAACTATGCTTGGACTGGTTTCATTTTACACAAGTTTGAACTAGAGGAAACTATGCTTGGACACGGTTTCATTTTCTTTGAAGCTTGAAGTAGAAAATCATGCTTGCAACTTATCAATGCATGGTTGGTACTTAGCCCCTGACTTAAGAAGCTAGTGGCTCTACTTTAGCATGAATTCTAGAGGCTGTAAGAAAATGCCCCTTAAGATTTGTTTCATCCAACTGCGACGAAGAATGAAATGAAGCTTCAAATACTACATGAAGGACTTGACTCAAATAGAAAACTTCATTTTTAATGAAGGCTTGACATAGAAACAAGAACTAAGCTCGTAACCTATGTTTCATTTTAACGAGGTTGCCACAGGAGGAATAAAAAACTATCCTGTAATTGGTTTCATTTTTAGCGAGTTTGAAATTAGAAAAATATGCTCAAATCTGGTTTCATTTTTAAAAGAGCTTGAAACAAAGAAAATTTATGTTCATATACCTCACGTTTCATTTTTTATGAGGTTGCCTCAGAGACAAAAAAAAAAAAAAAAAAAAAAAACTCTCTTCTTGATCATGGATTCAGAGGACCAATGCTCACGGAATGACACCATGTCAAAGAGACAAAACTTCCGTTAAAATGGATTCCAATAGATCTTCACTGGAGGGAAGAAAAACACTCTGGAAGGACACCATGTTGAGGTTCACGACAGGAGTAAAGATATTAGGCTCTTTAAGCTATGAAGGGAATCACCATGTCAACCTCTTGGATCTAATTCATCCCGAGGAAGTTGGAAATTCATTGGCAGCATACACCTCGGTGGCTTTGTGGTAGGGTGAAATCTTGTCTACATATAAAGAGAGGAAACCATTTAGGGAGTCAATCCAATTGGGATCAATGAATGAAAGTTTATCAATAGTCACAAATCATCCATCATCCTTCATTGAGTGAAATATATCACATGAAAAAAGTAGACACAATATCTTTCATGGCATAGACATATTCGCTTAAAGAGGAGTAAGGAAAAGGTGAGGGGTCTTGGGCGACCATGTCCGGGTCCATTCCATTCCTTCCTCCATCCATTTGTCCTCCATGTCCAATCCGCTTTCCGTCCGTCCATTCCTCAGATCTTTCCATCCATTCCTTCCTCCATCCATTCCATCCATTTCCATCCTCTTCCTCCGGCTCCATTCCTCCATCCATTTCCATGTCACTTTCCTCCATTCCATTCCATTCCATTCCCTCCCATCCCATTCCTGTCCATTTCCATCCATTCCTTCCATCCTCCTTCCTTCCTCCATTCCTTCGTCCGTCCATTTCCTTTCCATTCCTCCATCCGGTCCATCTCCGCTCCATTCCTCCTCCATCCGTCCTTTCCTTCCATCCACTCCTCCATTCCGTCCTCCATTCCGTCCATTCCTTCCTCCATCCTCCCTCCATTCCATCCATTCCATCCATCCTCCATTCCTTCCTTCCATTCCATCCTCCTCCATCCGCTCCACTCATTCCTCCTTTCCTTTTATCCATCCATTCCGGTGTTTCCATCCGTCCATCCGGTCCATCCATCCATTCCATCCTGTCCGTCCATTCCTTCCATTCCATCCATCCGTCCATCCTTTCCGTCCATTCCGTCCTCCACTCCTCCATTCCATTCCTCCGTCCTCCATTCCGTCCGGGCTCCATCCATCCTCCCTTCCTTCCTCCATTCCATTCCATTCCACTGTCCGTCCATTCCCTCTCCATTCCGTCCCTCTCCTTCTCTGAGGATGGCGAAATAATCGTCATAGGTGGGCCTTGATGTATCCCCATCAGCGACTTGCAAGCAGACATAGAGATGTAATTGGTAGATCAAATGGACATGGGTGACACAAAAGTTTTGAGGCAAGATATTTGGGATGAGAACTACAGAGGGGTGGGATGCACTTCCACTTGTGCTTTGAGACACAAAATGAGAAACATGGCTCCATGGACCAAAACTATGTAGTGGTTACTGTGACTTGCGTCGGGTGAGTCAAAGGAGTGAAAGGAACTCAGGGATTGGCTCAGTGCAGAGAGGAGTTCAGCAGTTATGATAGCAATGTAAATGACACGGTGATTACCATGTTTAAAGGGGAGACTACAGAGTGTTTGGATATTGACTGTAAAGGCACTTGGCGCCAGCACAAATTTTTCCCCATCGGATGGGCCGAGTACCTCTTTTTGATTTTAATGAGCTTGAGGAGGGATAACCCCATACTCGATGCTGCAACCAGTGGATTTCACTCTTCTACTGTTGCGGACCCGGAAAGAGTAAAGGATGGTCCATGCGCCGGGCATCGATCATGTGTTTTTAATGAGTCCAAAAGACGAGAAAACTTCGAAGGTTTTGAGTTATAGGTTTGGAAAACGCCGAAATAGAAATCTCTCGATTCCCGCACGCTACGGTAGTCCTAGCAGAGACCCGAAAAATGGGGTATTCTGCCAGCTTGAAAGGCAGCCCTTTCGACCTTTTAGCAGTGTGAAAGGGAAACAAGGTCCCTTTCGACGTACCTGTTTAGAGAGTGGAAAGGGGTTTAAAAGGGAACTCTAAGGGGCTCTCCTTTTTAGGTAATGTTCGTGTATCCGTCTGAGTCTGAAAAGTGATAAAATTTTACCAGGTTGCATTCTCATGTATTTGCAAGGAGCTACGAGAAAGGTGAGACTAGAAGCTCGGTACTGCTGAAACTGCTGGCGGAAACCATGGTGAAAGCTTAGCTCTAGAATGATCATCAAAGAAATTTGGAGACATGCCACGAGCTTCAAATTCATTCATGAGCTTTGGGGTTGTCCACCAATTTATGTGCTAAGGTGGGAGAGAAAGGGATACAGTGGATGAAATGAAGGTTCAAAATGAGACCCAACAAAAGACTTGACTCGACATGCAATGAGATTTAGCGAAAGACTCAACTTGAAGGAGAGTGATTGTTTCATTTTTAGCAGGCTTGACATAGGAAAAGAACTATGCTCCGGGTTCGGGTTCGATCCAGATTTGTTTGGTACTGTTTTCGTGATTTCTATAGAGAAACGGCCTTGAAACCTCTATTTCATCTTTAGCAGGCTTGCCGAGAGAAAGAGAAACTATGCTTTCGTGACCTCTGTTTCAGCTGCTTCCAAGAGGATGATGCTCAGAGGGTACCATGTTGATGGATAAAAATGTGGTCATAGCCTCCAAAAGAGATCTTCGTTGGATGAGAGAGATAATCACTCTAGAAGGAACACATGTAGAAATTTGTTGACGGTAGGAGATCCGGGCTCCAATAGCCCTCTGAAGAGATCACCATGTCAACTACGGATCCAAATCGACAGGAAGTTGAGTCCACACGGGAGACAATGCCACATAATTGACTATGGTAGGGGCGATACTGTCTTCATACAAGAACCATTTAGGGAGAGTAGCCGGTCGGGTGGTAGATGAAAGTTGATCAATAGTCTGATTATTCCATCATTGTGAGGAAAATATATCACACAAAGCTTGGATAGACAAAGTAGCTTTCATGGCATAGACATAATCACGCCCAATGGTAAAAGAGAAATCCAAGGGGTCTCGGACTACCATGGCATGATACGAATAATTTTCCCTCCCAAAGTTATAGCAAACAGAGAAAGGATCCCTAAATATTTAACTAGTTCTTACGGTAAAGATAGCAGTCTGATATGTCAGTGCAAGAAATTTCTGCAGACAACCCAAAGTTTACTAAGCAATAAAAGACAAAATACTAATGGACACGCCTTTAAATATATCATTTGAGGATGTCCGGAGCCATGAATCATCTTTATGTAGAAAGAAGCGTGGGAGGGAAGACGAGGTCGATTTAGCACACCCCAATCAAAAGTATGGCCTCATTACTTGGAGGTGGTTCCTTAGGAGAAGGAGGAATGCCCCGGCATAGTAGGAGTCTATATTCGCGGGAAAACATGGGCGGTATAGGGTTTACTCTCTGTAAGGGGAGTAGGATCGACCGATTGTTGGATCGGATCAACCAATGGGAGACTTGGATAGACCACTTTGGCACTCTTCAAAGGAAGAGTGGGAATTTGACAAGGAAGAGGGGCCGGATCAGTCACTTTGGCACTTCGATCAAAGGAGAAGTGGGATAAGCCCGTGGTAGAACCAAATTCGACCGCGAGTTTCATTCTCAAAGGGGAAGAATGGAAGTGCGATGGAGTGGCGGATGTAGCTTTGAATTCTCCGGATGAAGGGTGGGGTAACCAAGGAAGGGACTGGATCAGTCACGACATTCCTCAATGGAGGAATGGGACCGAATGATAATTGAGAAACTTCGTCCGACCAGCACACGGTATCACTCACACGGTGAAGGTTGTTGATGATGGAAAGCTGGATCCTTCTTCCGAGGTTGTGGTTGCCAAGGGGATGAAACTAGATTGACCACCCAATCGACTGGACTGACTGGGGATGGAATGAGATTTACCATTCCATCAACCAATGATGAGTCGGAGGAAAGCTTACGATAACCTTTTAGAATTTGAAGCTTTTCCAAAAGAGAAGACGCCTTGTCCATGCGAGGAAAAAGGTGAGTAATGATTACCTTTACAACATGCAGGGAACTTGGCAGTTTTCTTCTTCTTACCAACTGAACATCACTAGTTGGCCAGGGGGTATCATTGACACTTATGACCGGCGTGAGCCGGTAGCGTCACGGGACCACATTTCTAAGACTTAGGTAAGACCGGGGCAATCCCTTAGAAAGTGGTCTCCCTTACAAAAGCTACAAAGGGAATTTGGGTTTTGGATTCTTCATTTTAAGTTTTGTTGACCTCATCAACACTCAGTACTATTAACAATAACTGGTTTCCTAGAGCCAACATCTAATGTTGTTGGGGTCTTTTTGTCATTTGGGTTCTTCTTCTTCTTCTCTTTCCATTTCTTTGCTTCTTTTGATCAACTTGGCTACTTGCTTTAGAGATTTCCCTAGAGCAAAGAGGAGAAATGGAAGGAGAGAACAATAGACGAAGAAGGTGGAAAATTGACATGAGGTTGATATTTGGGTGGTGTATTGACATCCAAATTATTAGGTTCAACTGAAACATTGGGAGGATTAGGGATCGCCAATTGGGGAACAACCAAGCCGGTAATCCAATAGTGAGTCTGGAAGACTCCGGTGTGGCAACATATGGAGGACCAAAGTTTCCAAGCGAAGGGAAAGGTATAAGGTTCCCCGGAGAAGAGTTCCTCCATTGGTACTCCGAGTAGTTTCTTCCATTAACACTGACTCGACCAAAGTTCCACTAAGAAAAATAAAAAACACCGCGCTAAGAATCTAAAGAAACCAAACAATCCAAACAAACCTTCTTATGATGAAACCACTAGTTGGTGATGAAATCCAGCGTTGCAAGATGAAAATAGGAAGGGGAAGCGGGGGATGGAAGCCCGGGTGGATCAGTTTACAATGGTGACCTGCTTAACGGTTTTACGCCTTGGTGCAAGCTTCCCACGCAGTAATTGTGGATTACCCTCGAGGCAGAGTGAGTTTGATAACATCTATTCCAGTGCGATTGAGACTTCCCTTCAAGTCACCTTGTGTAAGACCCTAAATATTATGGCCACTAAAGGTTACCAATTACATGATGAGCCTTTGAAGTCTGGTGGAAATGATGCGATCGATATGGGAGCGAATTATCTAGACCAAAATCAACTAAAAGGATTCCACTAGCGATAATTGTGGATTTACCTTCAAGTGATCCCCATAATACGATCGACCACCACAAAATAGTTGAACCACGGAGGGTTAGTCCCATAGCTCACGAGATAAGGCCTCATGCGTAACCCATTGTGAGAGGGATCCCAAGCGGACTTATACGATAATTGGATTTGACTCTCTCCCCAAGCGCCGAGATACTAAGTTGTTTGGTAGCTTTGGAAGGATTATCCCTTTCAACCTATTCAAGCCCTACGCCAAATTTGGAAAGTTATCCTTTCAATCTATTCCAAATCCCTACACCTTAAACTAATGTAGGTTTGCTAACAAAGATGTAAAAAGTCTGACAAATTTTAGTTAAGCGTTGATTTTAATGGTTGTTGTTTACTCAGAGGGTGTACGAAATTGAAATTGATGGAATGATGACTCAATTCCCAAAAATATGCATGAAATATGATAAGAAATCATTTCTTTTCAATGAATACCTATTTAAGGGAAAGAGAAAGAGTCGTTTTCACTATCAAACAATTGATAAGGAATGCCCTCAATCAATTTTGTTCTCAATCAAATCCACTATGATGCTACAACATTTCAGAAATGCAAACTAATATGAAAAATAACCATTAAGATGCACTTTTGTCATTTGTATGTGAATGATAATCAATTCAATGAAAAATTTCTCCTGCCAATTACCTTTTCAGATCAAGGAGATTCAGACAAGAATATGCAGATTTTGCACAAACAACACACCCTTTTGCAATCAAACACGAGAAAGAAAATAAAAAATGCAAAAGGAAGGAGAAAGAGATTGGATCATATGACCTCAAAGAAACAAATCAGAAGAGTTACAGACTACAAATGTCCTTCACTAGAGTTCCCGCTCAGTCGGATAGGAGAGAAGAAAGCATGAGGTTGATTTCAAGCTCTCAACAGCAAAAACTCAAAAAGAATGAAGAAGGGAATAAAATATGAATGATGAGGTGTTTACTTCTCAGTAGGAAGCATGTCAAAGGTCAAAAGAAAAATTATTGAATCACAAAACAACTCAGCAAGTCAAAAAACAGGGTTTTTTAACCTCAAAAATGCAATTTTTGAAGGGGTTTTGTGAAAATAGGGGTTGGCGCTCTGGTGTAAGGGACACTAGGGAACTATAACGCTCTGTCCAACACTCTAAGGGAGCATTTTCACCCTGCTAACAAGGCAGGGGAGCGTTGGTGCTCAAAAAACTCACAAAAAGTCCAAAAAACCCAAAATTTTGATCAAATTTCGACAAAGAAGCTGAGTGTGATGGGATAAAGAGTCGAGCAGCAAGTGAAATCAGATAAATGGGGTGAACAAGGTCTGAAAACAATTAGGTAAGACAAGGTCTATGAGGAATATCAAAACTAAAAGTTTGATTCGAATCCCCAGTGGAATCGCCAGTTTCTCCTGTAGGAAAATCTCCCTGCAGACAGGTAGATTGCCTCAAAGAGCTTGACCCTAACTCTAAGATAGAAAATTATTAACGTGGACACTGAATTCCTTTAAAATCTATACAAACTAACACATGAGAAGGAAGGAGAACAAAAGTACCTCTTTATTGACGTTTGTCCCTGCACGCTCCGAGTTGAGCTCCGATCCTTTGCTCCTCGCTGAGTCTTGTAGGAAAACAAGATACGACCACTTCCTACTCTATTGATATTAGCTTGAAAACATATCTATCTATCAATGATAAGTTTGTGTAAGACACAAACTAGAAATAAATAGGCCAAGCGTGTCATATTAATGAGAATAACGACAACAGTACTTGCAATCGTAGATGTGAATGCGACAGCTTCGTCAAGTCCCCTTCGTCTAACCCTTGCTTGAAAGATCCACAACCTGGATAACAACAGCTTCACTAATCACTCTCATTTGGCTGACTGTGTGTTTCCTATGAGATCATAGGTTTCATTCTAGCAATTCTTCCCTAATCAACTATGTTCCAACACCACTTATGAGATCATAAGTTTGGTGTAATTCTCCATTTCCAATCCCCTTTCACCATTAGGAAGCTTGCTTATATAGCCTTGGAGAGGATTTAACCACTTGAGATATCCTTGGGGAAGTTGAGGATTTTCCTCCTTCAGTTGAGGATCTGCCCTAAGATCATGGCTAGACTAGGGATTCGAATCCAATTGCCTTCCAAGAATGAAAATATGCTTCCCCCATTCATCTCAACAGCTTAACTACTGCCCAGAATAGGTAGCGCTCCCTCAAAAGGACCATTAGAGCATTGTAGCGCTCCCTAGTAGGCGTTAGGGGGGCGCCAGCTCTTTCAAAATCTATAGCGCTCCCTCAAAAGGGCTAGGGGAGCTTTATAATTCTCCCAGATAGTGTAAGGGGGAGCGTCGGCGCTCCGAGAAGAGGTATAGGGGAGCACTCTCCTTCAAAAGCTCAGGTTTTTAGGTGCTTTCATATGGCAAAAGGTTTGCAAGCCTGCTGACTCATTTCTCCTCTTCCAAATCAAATGTTTGAGGTGTTTTAAGTGTCCTTCTCACGTTGTTATAGGCATGACATAGGCATCATGGTAGCATGCTCTCTTTGACACCTGCAACACTTGCGAGCAACATGTGACACTTGCGACCTTGTGAGAAAAATGCGACACTTGTGACCTTTGTAATGACGACACTTGTGACACTATCAAAGTGAGTATTTTTTATGTGTAACAACAACCTGTGAACCTCTCGCAACCCAGCTATGGTGAAACCTGTGAGAATCAGGCATTCTCGCACTCTGCCTATAGAGCAACCTATGAACTTCCTTTTTAATGGGATTTTTCCAAAGGAGAATGCAACTTTTTCTCTCAGGAAAAGTTCTTCTCCCTTCTTTCTTTAGGAACTCAGGCCACTGACCCCTCTGAAGGAAACATATAGGTTTACATCATTAACGGTCATAGGGATGACAAAAATAATGTGTAACATAGGGCGAGCATGCAATATTCCCAGATACACTATATTCGAGGGAATTTTGGACTCTTTTGGTCATGGGAGGAGGTTAGTTTAAGAGTCGTGATTTTTTGGGCACCTTTGTTTTTGTAGTTCATATTTTTTAGAGCCCATGTATTACATGTAATGAAGCATTGACATTAGCCGCGAGGTGAGAGGTGAAGTATCACTTGGATGGATTGGTTGGATTCAGTCAAGGAAGTGCATTTTTTTTTTTTTATGGTGATAGAGTTAAGGGATGCATATTATGGGATCCTACTACCCACAAATCATCATTAGTAGATATGTGTACATGGAATAATCAAGAGTTGTTCAGGATCGCAAAGGAATATTTATTTTCAAATTTGGGATGCCATTATATGTCGTGAAGATCGAGAAAGAAATGGTACAAGATGTTTTATTCATTCATGGTGAGACAAATTTTCAAGAAGCGAGTATAACCATTTTGTTTATGGTATATTCATTATCTTGGTGATATATGTTATTCTTGTAGAAAGAAAAAGAAAGGTTGAAATCAATAGGTTGACTTAGTTGGAAAGGACATTTTATATGAAGGATCTAGAAGAAGATAAAACAAATCTTGGGCATGGAAATACATGGAGATAGAAAATATGGTACGATATGGTTATTACAATAGAAGTATGTGGAGAATATACTCAGGAAATTCATTATGAATAACTTGAACATTGTAAATATCCCTTTGGCTTTCCATTGTAATATTTCTTCCATTTTATGTCCTAAGTAATGAAGAACAAAAATTTTATATGTATTGTGTATTGTATGTTAGTAGGAAGGTTGATGTTTGCAATGAGAATGTTCAAATATTTCACATGCACTTGGTATTGTCAGTGGATACATGGAAAAACTAGGTAAAGAGCATGGATATGGTTGCTTCGGTATCTGAGAAGCATGAGTATCACATACACTGGTTTCAACGATTTATTTTTTGGTTATGTTGATTCGGTGGATGTGGAGTGGTTCATACTGGAGAAAAATTTGCAGGCATGTTCATGGAATCAATGTTGTTAGAGAAACTATGGTGGTGTTTGGCCTCTCTTGTCTTGCACAAAGGTGATGTTTGATTTGTTGGGAAAGGTATCAAGAAATTGTTGTCAAGGTTGAGATTGTTGGGTTGTGACAACAAATAGCCTTGTAGTTACATTTTTGGTTGGTTCTTGTAGCGTTTGGTATTTCATATGCCTAGAAAATGCTTGAGTGTTTTCTCTTTAAAAATAGAATTTTGGGAGGTTCTTCATATCAAATTTTGATTAATTTCTCCATTATTGGCTGATAAATTAATGAGATGTCATTGCCTCATTTTGTTATTATGTGTTGTGTGATGTTTTATATGTTCTGCTTCTCCATTCATAGCTTTGGTTTGCAGGCTGGGACACCAAAACATATCCTTATAGTTTGAAACTAACTAATGAAAGTGAAATATAAAGTAGGATGAATGACTCTTTTTATGAAGAAAAATGTAGTATTTGAGATATACAATAGTATTCAAAACATAAATATTTTAGCTAGAAATGGCAGAACAATAATGATATAACCAGAACAATACCAGAATAATACCAGAAAGAGTACCTTGATTAATGATAGAAATGTTCACTTTCCTCTTCGAGGGGGAAACCTCTAGTAGAGCAGATCTCTATTACAATAATATCCAAGATAAAATTTATCATACCCTCTACTCTTATTTATACTAAATCTATCTATCCAAAAGAACATTCTAGAGGAAGATCCTTCTAGAAGCGAAAGATTATATTAGGTCTTCTTACAATTGAATTATTCCTCCTTATTGCTAGGCCTTATTAATATTGAATTTTATTACATGGAAATATACTATTCTACCCACTTGAGGGGTTAGGTAGGTTAGGTCCCTAAAATTCCCTCCCCCTTAAAATCATCCTTGTCCTTGAGGCTTGAGATCAGGAAATTGTGGCATAATGTTAGTTGACTCCCAGGTGGAATCTGTGGGAGCTGTATATTTCCACTAGACTAAAACTTCCTTGATGCTGCACTGATGAAGACGATGCTCACATTGGTCCAAAAATGATTGTTGTTGCAACTAGATGGATCCATCTTCATCCAACTTGTGAAGGTTGGTTTGAGTTTGGCACTTAGTTCCAATCACCTTCTTTAAGTAGGAGACATGAAAAATAGGACGCAACTTACAAGAAATAGGTAAATCTAACTGATAATACACTTATCCCATGCACTTGAGAACGTTATAGGGACCATAAAATTTGGGTGCCAGTCTCAAAAATTGTATGTCCTCGAGTGAAGTTTGTTTATAAGGTTGTAATCGAAGAAATGGTTGGTCTCCTTCAAAAAATTAACGTTCTGAGGGACCTTGATCAACTTGTTTATTCATGTGATTCTAAGCCATGACCATATTATCTTTGAGGGTATGGATAGTAACTTCTCTAATTGTAAGTTTTTGGTCAACCTATTGAACCTTTGAGATGCCTGGCATGTAGGGCAGAATAGAAGGTGGCTTTTGTCCATATAATTCTTCAAAAGGATTCATGTGAGTATATGTATGGTAAGAAGTGTTGTACCACCATTAAACTAATTGTAACCATTGAGCCCATTGATTTTTCCTTTCAGAGGAAAAACACCTCAAATAAGTCTCCAAAAACTTATTGACAACTTCAGTTTGACCATCATTCTAGGGAAGATAGGTGGTGATGAGATGCAATCTGGTGCGCTGCATCCTGAACAATTACTGCAAAAAATTGTTAGTGAAAGTGGGATCACGATCAGAAACAATAGAATGATCCATGGCATGAAGCTTGCAGATATGATCCATGTACATTTGAGCCACAGTGGATCTAGTAAATGGATGTTCAAGACAACTGAAATGAACATACTTGGAAATACTATCAACTACCACCATGATGACTGACTTATTTCCTGATTTAGGTAATCCTACAATGAAACCCATAGAGATGTCCCTCCAAATAGTAGGTGGAATCAAAAGTGGTTGTAGTGTGCTATGGGATTTGATTGTTTCTCCATTGTTACATTGACAAACATCACATTTTTCCACAAAATTGTAAGCGTCCTTTTTCATACCATCCTAGAAAAAAGAACGTTTGAACCTGTCATAGGTTTTGGTAAACCCTAAGTGCCCAACTGTGGGAGTATCATGAAGCTCAGAAAGCACCGAGATTTAATTTGTGATTGTTTACTTAAATACAAATGGTCTTTGTATCGAATCTCATCATTGTGGCAAGATTACCAGAGGGAAAATGGATAATCATCTTGCAATTGTTGTATTAGATGCAAAATTTTAGGATCTTGTAGCCATTCTTGTTGAACATCTTGGAGCCAATCTGGTACAATGAAGAATAGGGGGAACAAGGACCCTTCATATTCATATTTTCAAGAAAAAGCATCAACAACCACATTTTCTTTACCTTTCTGTAAATGATCTCATAATCATATCCAAAGAGCTTAGTTACCCATTTTGGTTTCTCTGGAGAGGAAGTTCGTTGCTATAGAAAATGCTTGAGGCTTTGATGATATGTCTTAATTTGGAAGCGTTTTGGCAAGAGATAAGGGAGACAAAGATCCATTGCATGAATAATAGCCAACGTTTCCTTTTCATAGATTGATTGGCCCAAATGGTGTTCTAACAATTGTTTGTTGGTAAAGGCCAAAGGTCTGCCTTGCTGCATAAGGACTTCTCCAATTCCTCTCCCGGAGGCATTAAATTCTAGGACAAAGGTCTTTGTGAAATCAGGAAGGGCCAATATCAGAGTAGTGCACATAGCCACCTCCAATGCTTGAAAGGCCAGATTAGCTGTGGGTGAAATAATTCTTTTTAAGTAGAGCAGTGAGAGGTGTCACAATATTTACATAATTATGAACAAACTTGTGATAATAGTGTGTTAAACCCATAAAAACACACAATATTTTGATAGTCTTGGGGCGAGGCCAATCTTGCATTGCTTCAATATTCTTAGGATCTACTCGGACACCATCCTTTCAAAAAATATGACCAAGAACGCATAGTGACCCTCATGAGTTCAAAAGGC
Organism: Picea sitchensis; assembly: GCA_010110895.2. Classification (NCBI taxonomy): domain Eukaryota; kingdom Viridiplantae; phylum Streptophyta; class Pinopsida; order Pinales; family Pinaceae; genus Picea; species Picea sitchensis. The sequence continues at coordinate 21,104 of SNQJ01S0065237.1, read as the reverse complement.
AATATTGGGGATGTCATCATCTTGCATATTGAGCACCACCCAACTCATCCAAGAGATTATTAATGACAAGAATGGGAAACTTGTCCTTGATGGTGATTTTATCGAGGGCATGAAATTTAGTACACATGCAACAAGTAACTTCCTTCTTAAGTACCATGACCATGGGAGAAGAATAAGGGCTAGTAGTAGTGAGTATAACACCTTCTTGGATAAATTCTTGCACTCTTTTCTCAATTTAATTCTTTTGGGTAAAGGGATGTCGATAAGGGAGAACATTGGGAGGAAGACTACCAAGAACAAGGGGTGTGGAATGATCATGAACACCATGTGAAGCCGAAAGTCCCTGAGGAGTGTAAAAAACATCTTGGTTTGTGGAGAGAATAACTTGGAGGTCATGATGCACAAATGGTGTCTCAACCATGTGAATATAATAGAGTTGATCAATAATAATGGATTGGCCTTTCTTGAAGAGATTTTCCATGCGATGGGAACTGATGATCTCAGGAGAACTAGTTGTGAGACCTTGGAAGTGATACATTTTTCCTTGATGTTGGAATTGCATGGTTAATTCCATAAAATACATAAGAATGGGACCCAAAGTGTGTAATGATTCAACACCTAGCACAATGTCACAACTTCCCATTTCAATGGAAAACATATGATATTTCAGGTGGTAATGTCCAATTTGAAGACACACATTTTCACAACACCCACCATTGACTATCATGATTTGAAAATTATTTACAACACAAATATAACAATTAGTTTCTAGGGAAATGTGACAATGTCAACAAGGATGATGACCTTCCTATTCTTAATATAGCCAATGATATTGAGGGTTTGTGTAGCAGAGAATCGAATGAGGGCATGGAAGGAAATGAGTTGTTCAACTTTAGGTGGGTCAGCGGGCTCCTGGGTAGCATCGGGAATGGAGGGCTCTTCAACAAGTGGAATTGTCACATATTTGTCGTAAACATCTTCGAAAATGACCACAATTTTTTTTATTCCTTACAATTTTTCCCCCAAAAATATTTTTGATCACAATTATAGAAAATACTATCCAGTTGGTGTTCATCCATTTAATCCCTAGTTAATTTCTGGACCTTGAGGGGAGTGACAGGAGGGTTAGGGTTAGTGTTTCGAGGGCGAGGAACAAAAGAGGTTTTTTTTTTCAGGGAAAAAATAACTTGTTTTTCCTCTTTAGAATGTTTAGTAGCTTCCAACCAATTCTAAGGGCGGGCCATGAGAACCTGGGAACAGATTTCATCCTTTAGGCCATTGATAAAGAATTCATGGAAGAAACCATCTGACATACCCTCGATTCGAAAGTTGAAATGCTCAAAAGAAGTTATAAAGTCTTCCACTATGCCTAGTTGTTTCAATTTGGTCAAATGCCTAAGATAGTGGGTATCAGTTTCAAATTAGTCATAGAGCTCTACACCAAAATGCATCCAGGAAATATACCCCTGACGTGAATTTTTAAGCCATTTTCATCATTTCCATCATTCATGATCTAGATAGAGGACATCATAGCAAAGTTTGGACAACTCATCAGTAATACCATGGAGAGAAAAATAATGCTCCATTTCAGTGACCTAACTCGTAGGACTGAAGCCGTCAAATTTATTGACCTCAAAGTGGGGAAGATAGGGATCACGATGAAAGGAGTTGGATTGAAAATGCATAGAATGAGAGGAATCAACAACATCGGGTCGGTCCGAGGAGGAAGGACCTGAAGGGCGGTTCAACAATTGGTTCACAACAGACTGGAAGGTGTTAAATTGGTTCATGAATTTGGCTTCTAGGGTGTGAAATTTGTGCTCTACTTGGGCCTTGAATTATGCAAGGAAGGAACTGGTAGAGCCAATCTCATATTTCACTTGATTGATGTAGGCTTGTGGGTCTTCATTGTGAGGGGGGGCCATTTGGAAAGGGGAAGTGCGAGTAAGGAAAAATGGGTGGGTGGGACCAACAAAAAGGACTTATAAGTGATAGGTACCATGACGATCAAGGAGAGAAGGGAAATATAATGGAATAGGTTGGAAAAAAGGGAACCTAAGAAGGGTTTGGGCCCACTGAAAAAAAAAAAAAAAAAGAGTAAAAATGAAAGGTATGACTACGATTAGGGAGAAAAGGGGAGTCCAATGGGATAGGTCCCAAATAATTGTGTCGGTTGGACCACTATACATTGTTTTTACTCATGCGGAGTTATAATCCGACCTGAATAATACTGCAATGGAGAAATTCCCAAATGATTAAGAGGAATAAATGTGTAGTAATTTCAAAACTAGAATGCAAAAGACATAGTTGTGCGTAAATAGATTGTGTCTATTTTGTTTTTGTTTCTGTCCCAAGGGTTAGGATATTCAAGGTTTCTACAGATAAGGGTTTTTCCTTTGTTATAGCTCTCTTATATACGTGTGGGGTCCAACAATAGTACTCAACCCAATATCTCAAGGCACCAACTAAGGAGGATATATTGTTGCCTTAATCATACTACCTGACTACCCAGGTACAAGAGAGTATCTTCCTGAGTGTTTTTCTTAGTGACACTATAGAGATGAGGTGACTGATTGGTTTATCTATAGAGGTATTGACGATATCTAGGTCGAACTGTATACAGGTGATGTCTGATATGCTACCACTCGAAGGGGTACCAACAGGGGTTACAAGGGTGGCCAACATATTTTCACTTGAGTACCTCTTGTATTTATTGCTTGTATTAATCCCCGACTGTGGGTTTATTCTCATAACAACATATCTTTGTAGCTTTAAGATGCTAGAATACATATCTACCCTGAAAAAAATTTAACCCACAATTTTATGTCGAGGAAAGTCCTCTGATAGTACTTGTAGTATTCCATATATAGAATAATATGCATAACATAAATATTTTAGCAAAAAATGATAGAACAATAATGATATAACCAAAACAATACCAGAATAATACCAGAAATAACACCTTGATTAATGATAGGAATGTTCACTTGCCTCTTCAAGAAGGAAACCCCGAGCACGGAAGAGCTCTATTACAATAATATTCAAGACAAAAAATTTCATACGCTCTACTCTTATTTATACTAAATCTATCTATCCAAAAGAACAATCTAGAGGAAGATCCTTCTAGAAGCGAAAGCTTCTATTGGGTCTTCTTACAATTGACTTATTCCTCATTGCTAGGCCTTATTAATATTGAAATTTATTATATGGAAATATATTATTCTACCCACTTGAGGGGTTAGGTAGGTTAGGTCCCTAACAACCAGACTCCTAGTAACACTACGACCAAGCAGAACACACGAACTTACTGTAATATTTTTATGATAAGATAATGTTGTAAGCAAATAAATACTCTAATCCTTTCATTTTTGCTACAAATAATTTTCTCATAACAATTATGAGATTTCATTGCAAGTTAAGGACATGTGTAGCAAGGAAATGAAGATCATATATTAGAAATTGTTAAATTGCATATTCAATATCACTAAAACCTAATTGCATATTCTATAAATTAAGGTGCTACAATTGCAAGCTCTATATATTTAATATTACTTAAACCTAACGATTTATCTATTCTAATTTTCAATTTGCATATTTAATTTCATGTAACTTGGAAACATTTATTCATATATATATCTATAGTTTTGATGCTTATACAAATTTTATATTTCATTTCAATTGACATGCAATCAAAATTAAGTGATATTTTTCACCATGATTATATATAGGAATTAATTACTATGAACTCTTCTATTTTTATAAAAAAGATTCGAAATAAAAATCACTAAAAGAAAAATTTGTCTTTAAAAACATACAATTAGTTATTCCCAAATCTCTAAATCTTTAACAAATATATTATTGGATTCCATTTTATTAAGAGTTATCTCCGAAAAAATAATTTTGAAGTAATAAGAAAATGACATTCCCTAAAAGAAAAATTAGTCTTTAAAAACATACAATTAGTTATTACCAAATCTCTAAATCTTTAACAAATATATTATTGGATTCCATTTTATTAAGAGTTATCTCTGAAAAAATAATTTTGAAATAATAAGAAAATGACATTCCTATATATATAGATAGATATATATTTGTGTGTGGGGGGGGAGGGAGGAGATTTTCAACAATTCTTGGTGGTAAAGAATAATTTAACTTTAACAATTCTTATAAATAGTATTATCATTACTAGTTGTCTCAACTTAATATGACAATCAAATATGTTCCACCCATGGAAACTAAGAAACTAAGAAACAGTGAAATATCAATAATTCAATACCCGCATTGGTTTCAGTAATGATATAACACAAAACAATAGGATGCATTTATTTCAGAGATATTGCAATGAAAAATGATTTAAATAGTTGCATTGATTTCAATAATGAGATAATACTAAAAAATGTGATGCATTCATTTTAGTGATGCTATGCTTTTGCAATATACCAGATATAAAAAGTATGCATAACAGAAATGAAATGCTAGAAATGGTAGAATAACAGTAATATAACCAACATAATCTCCACAATAACATAGAAATGATATAAGAACAACAACATAAATAACACTTTGATTCAGAAAGCAATGTTCACAGGCCTTTTTGAGGGGGCAACCTCCAGTCGAGCAGCGCTCTGTTATAATAATCTTCAAGCTAGGGTTTTCATACCCTCGACCCTTATTTATATTAAATATGTCTATCAAGAGAAGCATCTAGAGGAAGATCCTTCTAGAAGCGGAAGCTTCTATTAGGTCTTCTTACATCCACTTTATTCCATTTTATTGCAAGGCCTTATTAATATTGATCTTTATTACATCAGAATATATTGATCTACCTATGTGCGAGTTAGGACCCTAACATGTCCGCCCCCTTAAAAACAACCTTGTCCTCAAGGCTTGAGATGTGGAAACTGTTGTAGAATGGTAGCTGGTTCCCAAGTGGCATCTGTTGGAGTTGTATCTTTCCACTGGACTAGCACTTCCTTGATGGTTCTCTCAAACAGGCGATGCTCACGCTGGTCCAAAACTGCTTCTGGCTGTAGCCAAATGAATCCTTCTTCAACTAACTCTGGAAGGTTGGTTTGAATTTTGCACCTAGTTCCAATCACCTTCTTTAAGCATGAAACATGAAAAACATGATGTAGCTTCAACTGACTAGGCAGAGCTAACTAATAGGCGACTTGCCCCACATGCTTGAGAACTGTACAAGGACCATAAAATTTGGGTGCTAGCTTATGATAATGATCGGCCTTGAGGGAAGTTTGCTTGTATGGTTGCAGTCGCAGAAACACCTAATCCCCTTCTGCAAATTGGCGTTCAAAGTGACCTTGATCTGCTTGTTGCTTCATGCGATTTTGTGCCATGACCAAGTTCTCTTTAAGGGTACCAAGAATATACTCTCGAACTATAAGTGTTTGCTAAACCACCTAGACCTTCGAGGTACCCGATAAGTATGAGAGAACTGAAGGTGGCTTCTATCCATATACCGCTTAAAAAGGAGTCATGCATGTAGCTGTATGGTAGGAAGTGTTATACCACCATTCAGCTATGGGTAACCATTGAGCCCACTGATGTTGCTTCTCAGAGGCAAAACACCTTAGATATGTTTCCAAACACTTATTGACAACTTATGTTTGACCATCAGTCTGGGGATGATAAGTTGTGTTGATATGCAATTGGGTGCCCTGTAGCTTAAACAGTTCTTGCCAAAAATTCCTTGTGAAAGTTGAGTCACAATCAGAAACAATAGAGTGCGGCATGCAATGAAGATTGAAGACATGGTCCATGAAAATTTGAGCCACCGTGGATGCAGTAAATGGGTGTTGAAGAGCATAGAAATGAGAATATTTGGAAAGGTGATCCACAACCACAATTATGACTGATTTATTCCCTGATTTGGGTAAGTCGGTAATAAAGTCCATAGAGATATCCTTCCAAATAGCAGGTGGAATTGGAAGCGGTTGTAGTGTGCCCGAAGATTTGATTGTTTCTCCGTTGTGGCATTGACACACCTCACATTCAGCGACAAAATTATGGATGTCCTGTTTCATACCATCCTAGAAAAAGGAACGTTTGACCCTGTCATAGGTTTTGGTGAACCCTGAGCGCCCCACTGTGGGTGTAGCATGAAGCTCAAAAAGTACCATGGATTTAAGCTTTGATTGTTTATTTAAATACAAACGACCTTTTTAGTGAAGCTCATCCTAGAGCCAAGAGTACCCTAGGGGAGCTGGAGTATTGGTCTGCAATTGTTGGATCAGATGCAAAGTTTTGGGATCTTGTAGCCATTCCTGGCACAGAGCTTGGAGCCAATCGGGTCCAATGTAGGAAAGAGAAAAGGGGGATCCTTCTTCTTCATATTTTAGGGACAATTCATCCGCCACTACATTGTCTTTGCCCTTCTTGTAAATGATCTCATAATCATATCCAAAGATCTTAGTCACCCATTTTTGTTGCTCCGGGGAGGAAATGCGTTGTTCCAGAAAGTACTTGAGGCTTTGATGGTCAGTCTTAATTTGGAAGCATTGCCTCAAGAGATAAGGACGCCATAGATCAATGGCATGCAGAATAGCCAACATTTCCTTTTCATAAATGGGTTTTCCCAGATTCCTTTCAGACAGTTTCTTGCTGGTGAAGGCCAGAGGTCGACCCTCTTGCATAAGGACAACGCCGATTCCTTTGCTTTATTCATCACATTCCAACACAAAGGTCTTTGTGAAATTAGGAAGGGCCAAAACCGGAGTGGTGCACATGGTCATCTTCAAGGTTTGAAAAGCTTGAGCAACAGCTGGAGTAAGAGTGAAAGAGTTCTTTTTGAGGAGAACAGTGAGAGGTGCTGCAATCATTCTGTAGTTCTTAGCAGACTTGCAATAATACCCTGTTAAGCCCAGAAATCCATGCAATATTTTGAGAGTCTTTGGGTGCGAGCAGTATTGCATAGCTTCAATCTTTTTTGGATCCAACCTGACACCATCCTTTCCAACCAGATGACCCAAGTATTCTACTTCTGAGGCACCAAAATCACATTTAGACTGTTTCAGGAAAAGTTGGTGCTAAGAGAGTAGATGGAGAACTTGATCCACATGTTTAAGATGGTATGTCCATGCTTTTCTATAGGTGAGGATATCATCAAAGAAAAATAAGACAAAATGACAGAGAAAGGGACAGAAAACATGGTTCATAAGGCTTTGGAAGGTGGAGGGGGCATTACACAAGCCAAAGGGGATGACCAAAAACTCATAGTGGCCCTCATGAGTTCAAAAGGTCGTCTTGGGAATGTCTACCTCTTTCATACGTATCTGGTGATAGCCCAAGCGAAGATCAAGCTTAGTAAAGAATTGGGCGCCACTCAATTCATCCAGGAGGTGATCAATGACAGGAATGGGGAACTTGTCTTTAATGGTCAGTTTATTGAGGGAACATAAGTCAGGACACATTCTCCAAGAACCTTCTTTATTCATCACCATGATTATAGGAGAAGAGAAAGGGCTCGTATTAGGGTAGATAACTCCTACATTAAGGAGTTCCTGGACCATTTTCTCAATTTCATTTTTTTGTGAAAAGGGGTGGCGATATAGATGGATATTGGGAGGAAGGCTTCCGGGTACGAGGGGAATGGAATGATCATGAACACGACTAGAAGGAGGCAGTCCTTGGTAAGTGGAAAATACCATTTGATGTTTAGAAAGGAGGACTTGGAGATCTTGCACCGGGGGTGTCTCTGTTGCTTGTATGGCATGGAGTTGGGCAATGACACCAGAATGAACTTTCTTAAGTAGCTTTTCCATGCGATGGGAACTAGTGACCTCAGGTGAACCAACAGTGATGCCTTGGAACTTATATTGGTGGCCTTCCTGGTCGAATTGCATGTTTAATGCTTTAAAATCCATGAGAATGGGACCCAAAGTTCTTAGCCAATCTGCACCCAACACAATGTCACAACCACCCATGTCCATAGAAAACATATGGGATTTTTGGTGGTAGTCACCGATTTGGAGACGCACATTTTCACAACACCCACCACATTTCATGGAACCACCATTGGCAATCATGATTTGGAAATTGTTGACAACATGGATGTAGAAATGAGTTTCTTGGGCAATGCGATGATGAATAAAATTATGGGTGCTTCCATTATCAACCAGAATGATGACCTTCTGACGCCTAATGTAACCGATTAACTTGAGGGTTTGGGGAGTGGATAAGCCAGTGAGAGAATTGAGGGAAATGACGAGTTCGACTTCGGGAGGGTTTGAGGGAGGGGTTATGTCAGTGATTTCAGGTGACTCAGACACAACGGGAGTTTCAACATCATCTTCTGAAATATCCTCAGAGATGGCCATAAAGAGATTTTATTCCTTACACTTGTGGCCCAGGAAATATCTGTCATCACAATTATAAAAAAGGCCTTTGAGTTAGCGTTCAGCCATTTTAGCCCTGGTCAATTTTTGAATCTTTAATGGGGCAAAGGGAGTAGTGGGAGTTATGGGTTTAAGGAGAGGGATAAAGGAGGGTTTTTTGTTTTGAGAGGATACAACCTGTTGTGTTTCTTTAGCTCTTTTAGTAGCCTCCACCCAACTCGAGAGTCGAGCCATGATGACATGGGACCGAATCTCCTCCTTGAGGCCACTGATAAAACACTCTCGAAAGAAAGCATCGATCATGCCCTTTGTTCGAAAAGCCAAGTGTTCAAAGATAGCTATGAAGTCTTTTACTGTTCCTGACTGTTTCAACTTTGTCAAACAACCCAAATAGTTGGTGTCCGTGTCAAAGCATTCATAAAGCTCAGTCACAAATTGGGTCCAAGCAATAGACCCTTGACGGGAAGTTTTTCTCCATTGGCACCATTGCCAACGTTCTTGATCTAGATGGAGAACATCATACCGGAGTTTGGCCAAGTCATCTGTAATGCCGTATAAAGAGAAATAATGTTCCATTTGGGTTACCCAACCAGTGGGGTCTGAGCCATCAAATTTGGTCACATCCACCCGTGGAAGGCGTAGGTCACGTTGAAAGTGATGGGACTAAAAGGTATGGGATTGGGAGGAATTTTCACCTTCAGTCTTTGGAGGTGCTTCAGATAAATGGTCATCTGTAGGGATCTTTAGTTTGGTGCAGAGTGATGCAAAGACAGATTCAAGCTGGGTGGTCAATTCTTGTTTGACTTCCTCCATTGAGGACTGGATGGTTCTATTTATGGTAGCATTGATGGACGAATTGATGGAGGCAATACTAGCACTGAGTTGTTTCACTTCTTTTTGGGTTTTGAGGAAACCAGATTGCAAGGTGTTGAAGCGAGCTTCCAGGTCTTGGCTACGGGTATGGGCCATGAGGATGGGTGAACTAAAAAGGGGCGAGCGGGGTCAAAAATTTTGCTGAAAAATGATATGGATGAATGTAATGAGGGCAAAGAGATGAATCCAATGGAATAGGTCTCAAATAATAGAAAATATTTCTAGATTTTTTTATTTTTATTTTTTACACCTTCGGAGTTATACTCTAGTCTGAAAAGTATTACACTGATGAAATCCCCCAAATGCTTAACTAGAAAGAAATGTATATTTACTTGGCAACCCGAACATAGTTGCACGACAATAGATCTTGTCTGTTTTAATTTGTTTATGTTTATGTCCCCCAAGGGTTAGGTATTCAAGGGTTCTATAGACAAGGGTTTGCCTTGTGCTATAGCTCTCTAATATACATTCGAGGTCCAACAGTAGTACTCGATCCAATATCTCAGGGCACTAACTAAGGAGGATAGATCGTACCCTTAGCCATACTACCCGACTACCCAGGTACTAGAGAGTATCTTCCAGTGTGTTGTTCTCGATGACACTATAGTAGTCCAGGGGCTGATAGGTTTATCTAAAGAAGGCTTCAGGAAATCTAGGTCGATCCGTACACAGGTGTTGTCTTATGTGCTACCACTCGAAGGGGTACCAACAGGGGTTACAAGGGTGGCCAATAGATGTGCACTTAAGAACTACTTGTATTTCCTGCGTGTATGAATCTCTCAACTGCGGGTTTATGCATGTAACGACAGATCTCTATGGCTTAAAGACATCAGAATACGTCTCTACCCTGGAAAAAAAATTCCCACAATTTCTACCAAGGAAAGTGCTCTGATACCACTTGCAATATACCAGATTTAAAAAGTATGCAGAACATAAATGAAATGCTAGAAATTGTAGAATAACAGTAATATAACCAGCATAATCTCCACAATAACACAAAAATGATATAAGAACAACAACAAAAGTAACACTTTGATTCAGAAAGCAATGTTCATAGGCCTCTTCGAGGGGGAAACCTCTAGTCGAACAACGCTCTGTTACAATAATATTCAAGCTAGGGTTTTCATACCCTTGACCCTTATTTATACTAAATATGTCTATCAAGAGAAGCATCTAGAGGAAGATCCTTCTAGAAGCGGAAGCTTCTATTAGGTTTTCTTACATCTGCTTTATTCTATTTTATTGAAAGGCCTTATTAATATTGACCTTATTACATCCGAATATATTGATCTACCTATGTGTGGGTTAGAACACTAACAACTTTGATTTTAAAAATTATGCAATGATAAATGATTAAAGGAATTAGTTGCATTGATTTCAATAATGAAATAATGCAAAACAATATCCATTCATTTAAGTGAGGACACAATGAAAAATGATTTAAGATAATCAAGTAGTTTGATTCTATTGTTCCAATTGGAGTTAGATTAATTATATCAATAAGTGATTTGGGACAACTAGCTCATGTTACGAGCATATTCATGTGAAGTTCATGCAAAAGAATTATGGAATTTGTTCAAAATTGTTGTAACACTTGATAAGTGTTCAATCAATATGGACAAAAGCAATAAGATACATTTTAGACATCTTCTAATGAACATTAGAGATGAAATACATATACCAATATTGATGGTTCCAAGCAATAGACACTTGTTATTCCCATATATTGATTTGCAACAAATGATGATGTACACAATCACAATAAGCATTATATCACTAAATAAAGCAACTTATTTTCCAAACTTATTATATTCAATATCTTCCTCATATTACTTATTAATGACATGATCTACTATATATCTTATTCAATAACTTAATCATTCCATTTTGTTATTATTCAACATTTTCAACACTAAACATGGTTAGTTTGTTATTATTAGGATCCATAATGATCTAATCATCTAGAACATATTCATATAGATAATGATCATCTCCTGCCTCTAATTGGAGCCAGCTTAGATCCATCTTAACTCTCATCAGTAAAACCAAAAATCTACAACAGTTGTCTTAATAACTAAATGAGGAAGACAACCATGACAATGAATGAAAGCAAAAGCAAACCAGAACATGTTTTTTCCCAGAAGAACATGTTTTGATTCCAGCATACTTCATAGAAGCCTAACTAAAACCCTAAAACCAAGGACAAAACAATAATCCTCCTAATAAACAAAATTATGTGAAGCTTTTAAAAAAATAATCCGCCAAACCAATCTAACCAAATAATCACTTACTAATTAAATTCACAATCACTTACAAAATTCAGGAACAAAACTTATTTTTAAAAAACGTTAAAACACTGTATCAACGATCTCACAAAATCTAATCCAAGTGTTGACTGTAATTGTAGAATTCTTCCAATCCTCCATCATCGACGAATATAAAACTGTTCAAGTTCTTCGTATTGCAGAATTCTTCCATTCCTCCATCATCCACGAATATAAAACTGTTCACGCTCTTTGTATTGCTTTGATCATAACACATATCTTCAAACTCATTTGTCTCTACGCCCAGTGACGTAGCAAGTTCCATTTGGAACTCTTCTAATCCAAAATCTGTCCAAAAGGATGGAGAAGAGAGCAGATTAAATTTGGGAGACGATGGTTCGTTTTCATCAAATAGATTATCGGCTAGTGTAGCTCCATGTGCCTCAAAATTATCGGAATGAGGAGATTGATGGCCATCTAAACTCGACATAGAACAGGTAGATTTTCTACCTTGATATGCAATATCTTCCATCTCAAAGGCGATGCACTGCGAATCTTYTGCTGTGATGGAATCATTCACAAGTAGAATGGAGCTTGACATGGAAGAATTTGTATTTTGTTCAATAGTAGACAATTTGAAGGCGTGATCTGAACTTATACGATTACTGCAGCCGTTTGCAGCTACCATTTCAGTGTGTTTCACCGCACCTGTTACTCTGACGGGGCTGGTTTTGAACACGTGATTTTRTATGAAAGGGGATTTTGACATCGTCTTGGGTTGAGATCCGACCGTCAACAGCTTCTTTTTCTTTTTCAAATGTCACCTCATTTAGCCTGTCGATACTATATAACAGATCTGTTCAGATTCACCTGCTTTTTGAGGGAGTTTTCTCCATCGACCATCGCCATGAATTCGAATGTATTCGAACATAATCATATCCTCCACTGCGCTCCAGGCCCCCCGGTTGAGCCCTTCTTTCGAGCAGCAAGGAAATCTACCCATCTTGGATGTTCCTTTTATGTAGATAGGTAAAGACTAACACCACAGCTAATGATCTCTCTGTTGGGAACAAACACAAGTACTGGCCTCGTCGCTCGTGTCTCGAATGGACGATGAGTATATATAGAAAAAACACAGTTACCTTCTTCATGCTACTAAAGGGTTAACGCAGTGAAACTTTGGCCAGTCAAAAGGCCGAACACTACCCACCTAATATTGGCCGCCAGTGAAAGGACCACGAGGACCATGTAGATGTGACCTGTAATTTATGACTCTGTCTCGGGCAGTGGCTACAAATTTATTGATATATTATACGAGATATGTGACGCCAGGAAATCGAATGGCTATCATTTCTCGTTGTCATTCTTTTCCAAAAATGCTCCTGTTTCCTACGGAATGATGATGAAAATCTACAGCTTTCGTTTGACACTTGATACGGAGTAACCTCAGCTAATTTGCAAGTAATAAGGGGAGTGAGATATGTGCGAACCTTAATCACGGATAGTTGTCATAAATGCTCGTGGTATTTTTTAATTCTTCAAAACATTAAAATTGGAGTTGGCTAACTCTGGTGTAAACTGATCCACTTTTCAGAATGATGATAGAGTGCAATACCTGCAAAAAAACGAAATTGAAAGGTATAAGTGTTTGTCTACACATCTCTATTTAAGAAAATGGAATAACTGGGTTGATAAACATAGCATGATGTGATCAATAGACTTATAGTGAGGGTACATCTCATCCCTTTGGCTATTTTTTTGCGGCTTTCGTTTCATTGATGTCGTCGATGACTGCAGTTTCAATGATATTGTCAACGGCTACTGGAATCCTGACAACTAGATGTTGCCTTTAGTCGGCAGCCTACTTCAGTTTCCTTTCGAGCCATTCTTGAATATAGCTTCTCATTGGGGTGACGTTGATCTCATTTTGGATTTTTATGTTGAAAATATCGTTTTCTAATCCCTGGAAGTCGATAGAAAGATTACAGAGAGCCTGATGAATTTCCTCATTCTGTACTGAATATTTGACTAGCCAGTCGTCGACGTGAGCTTGATCAAAGTGCAGGATGTTGCAAAACTTTTCCAGATACAAGGCCTCAAACATAGAACCTTGTTTATCGAACTCTTGCTTGGTTAAGAGAAAGGAGTTTGCGATTAAGTCGGGGTCTTGGAAGTCGTTGGTTTTTTCGACTAAGTCTGTTCTTGACAGCCTTGTGAATAATTTATCTTTCTTTGATATGGTTTGTCCACATGACTGATCACTGAGATGCAGGTTCTTCACTTTTTCTTTCCAACATGCATTCAATTAACCGATCCGATTTTTGGATGGAAGATCTTGTTCTCTTCTTTTTGTTTCTGTCATATTGTTAACAATGGTTCTAAAAGGAGGAATCGTTTTTAAAAATAAATTTTTTTCATCTTTTAACTCCGCCTACAAATGTTCGAGAAAACTATGTGCCCTAGTTACAAAGGAAGTGATGGTTTGTGATGTTTTCCACGCCTCGGTAACCAGTTCCATTGTTTTCTTGATATTATTCACCACATATCCTCTACAAGATGGAATGAGGGTGGAGGATGATTTTACGTTGACTGCAGGGGTGGGAGGCATGGCTATTGCCAAAGGATTGACATACTAGGAGCAAAGTGTATGCTATGACCTAATAATGAGATAATACTAAAAAATGTGATGCATTTATTTTAGTGATGCTATGCTTTTGCAATATACCAGATATAAAAATTATGCAGAACATAAATGAAATGCTAGAAATGGTAAAATAACAGAAATATAACCAACTTAATCTCCACAATAACACAGAAATGATATAAGAACAACAACAAAAATAACACTTTGATTCAGAAAACAATGTTCACAGGCCTCTTTGAGGGGGCAACCTTCAGGTGAGCAGTGCTTTGTTATAATAATCTTCAAGCTAGGGTTTTCATACCCTCGACCCTTATTTATACTAAATATGTCTATAAAGGGAAGCATCTAGAGAAAGATCCTTCTAGAAGCGGAAGCTTCTATTCAGTCTTCTTACATCCACTTTATTCTATTTTATTGAAAGGCCTTATTAATATTGACCTTTATTAGATCCGAATATATTGATCTACCTATGTGCAAGTTAGGACCCTAACATGTCCGCCCCCTTAAAAACAACCTTGTCCTCAAGGCTTGAGATGTGGAAACAACTGCAGAATGGTAGTTGGTTCCCAAGTGGCATCTGTTGGAGTTGTATCTTTCCACTGGACTAGCACTTCCTTGATGGTTCTCTCACACAGGCGATGCTCACGCTGGTCCAAAACTACTTCTGGATGTAGCCAAATGGATCCTTCTTCAACTAAGTCTAGAAGGTTGGTTTGAATTTTGCACTTAGTTCCAATCACCTTCTTTAAGCATGAAACATGAAAAACAAGATGTAGCTTCGACTAACTGGGCAGAGCTAATTGATAGGTGACTTGCTCCACACGCTTGAGAATTGTATAAGGATCATAAAATTTGGGCGCTAGCTTCTGACAATGCTTGACCTTGAGGGAAGTTTGCTTGTATGGTTGCAGTCGTAGAAACACCTAATCCCCTTCTGCAAATTGGCATTTAGAGTGACCTTGATCTGCTTGTTGCTTCATGTGATTCTGTGCCATGACAAAGTTCTCTTTAAGGGTACAAAGAATATACTCTCGAACTGTAAGTGTTTGGTCAACCGCCTGGACCTTCGAGGTACTCGATAAGTATGAGAGAACTGAAGGTGGTTTCTGTCCATATACCGCTTGAAAATGAGTCATGCGTGTAGTTGTATGGTAGGAAGTGTTGTACCACCATTCACCTAGGGATAACCATTGAGCCCACTGATGTTGCTTCTCAGAGGAAAAACACCTTAGATATGTTTCCAAACACTTATTGACAACTTATGTTTGACCATCAGTCTCGGGATGATAAGTTGTGCTGACATGCAATTGGGTGCCCTGTAGCTTAAACAGTTCTTGCCAAAAATTGCTTGTGAAAGTTGGGTCACGATCAGAAACAATAGAGTGTGGCATGCAATGAAGCTTGAAGACCTGGTCCATGAAAATTTGAGCCACCGTGGATGTAGTAAATGGGTGTTGGAGAGCACAAAAATGAGCATATTTGGAAAGGTGATCCACAACCAGGATTATGACTGATTTATTCCCTGATTTGGGTAAGCCAATAATAAAGTCCATAGAGATATCCTTCCAAATAGTAGGTGGAATCGGAAGCAGCTGTAGTGTGCCCGGAGATTTGATTGTTTCTCCCTTGTGGCGTTGACACACCTCACATTCAACAACAAAATTATAGATGTCATGTTTCATACCATCCTAGAAAAAGGAACGTTTGACCCTGTCATAGGTTTTGGTGAACCCTGAATGCCCCACTGTGGGTGTAGCATGAAGCTGAGAAAGTACCATGGATTTAAGCTTTGATTGTTTATTTAAATACAAACGACCTTTTTAGCGAAGCTCATCCTGGAGCCAAGAGTACCCTGGGGGAGACGGAGCATTGGTCTCCAATTGCTGGATCAGATGTGAACTTTTGGGATCTTGTAGCCATTCCTAGCACACAACTTGGATCCAATCGGGTCCAATGAAGGAAAGAGAAAAAAGGGATCCTTCTTCTTCATATTTTAGGGACAATTCATCCGCCACTACATTGTCTTTTCCCTTCTTGTAAATGATCTCATAATCATATCCAAAGATCTTAGTCACCCATTTTTGTTGCTCCGGGGAGGAAATGCGTTGTTCCAGAAAGTACTTGAGGCTTTGATGGTCGGTCTTAATTTGGAAGCATTGCCCCAAGAGATAAGGGCACCACAGATCAATGGCATGCAGAATAGCCAACATTTCCTTTTCATAAATGGGTTTGCCCAGATTCCTTTCAGACAGTTGTTTGCTGGTGAAGGCCAAAGGTCGACCCTCTTGCATAAGAACAACGTCGATTACTTTCCCTGAGGCGTCGCATTCCAACAC
>SNQJ01S0065235.1:30306-70593 GCA_010110895.2 Picea sitchensis | reverse complement strand
GGGATGAGAGCCTTCCCTATGTCCAACATAGCTACAATCGAGCCCTGGATAGCTCAACCAGCCACAACCCCTTTCAGGTGGGATTGGGATTTCAACCATTTGGTCCCATAGATGTTGCACTTCCCCTTGCGGTCACCTCAACCGACTCATCTTCTGCTCCAACTGAAGCTAACAAAGCCACCCGGTTCATTGAGTGGATCCAACACATCCACCAATAGGTTCAGGATATCCTACAGAAGTCCAATGACAAGTACACACAACGCCATGATCAACATCTTGTGCCACATAAGTTTTAGGTGGGCGACAAAGTTTGGTTGCACTTGCAAAAAGAACGCCTTACATGACCCCATCGAAAGATTCGCCCACTTCATTATTGGACGTACACAATCACCAAGGCTGTGGGGGATAATGATTTTGAGCTCAACATTCCTCCTTTCCTTGGCTTGCACCCAGTGTTCAACGTGGATCTCCTTCGACCTTATTTCCCACCATTATTGGACACCTCAAAAGTAGTAGAACAACTGACACCAACAGAGTTCAACCCAGACTGCATACAACATGCATCCCATGATCAGATTGTGGAGACATAGATCAAGGACACTCGACAACAAAGGATCCAGCTTTATTGAGTCGTCAAAGCAGAGCAACCCCTGCACCAAGGCAAGTGGCTCACCCAGGGCCAAATTCAGCAGAAATTTCCTCATCTGATGGGGAAACTCAACACAATGGAGACCATTGCTTCCTAAGGAGGGAGGATTGATCCCGGTGGATATCGGTGGCCACCCGTCTTTTCCAAATGGCTCAAAACAATTTTCTGGCAATTTTGGTAATTTACTATTTTTAGCAGTTTTTCAGGTCTTGAAACTTCTGGAGCCGTTTTGAGGCCCTAAACGAAGTTTTTTGGGAAAACGGGTATGAAACAAGTGATGTCGTTTAATATTTCCCCTAAAATGAATCTCCTCGATGATACCTTTCCAACGGGCTGTCATGCGCCTAAAACTGAGAACTGTTGGCAACAATACATTGTTTTTGATTTTGTACACGATTGAAAGAATTTGCATTTTCTGTAGCTGCCATCAACCCGTCTATAAACACTTTTCTGAGTTTATTATGACTGATTGGGTTAAAGCCTACTTCATTAATTTTACTATTTCGATCTTTGATTGTTTTATCTTTAATTCATGACTGTAAACATGAATTAAACATAAAACTTGGCTTGTTGTTTTAACAATTTTCTGCCTTAGGTATATCATTAAAACAAACCATTCATATGAAATAGAAATATAAATCTTATAAAATAGTTGTTAGACCCATTTTTTTTGGGTGCTAATACGATTATTGTTTCAATGGTTTGATAGTTTCTGATTTGTGAAGAGCCTTTAATATTTTTGATAGTCCTGTCACGAATTCAATGGTCATACCAAGAGTCATACAAATGAATACACACTTGCTTATTATAGTTTTTTAGCATTAAGTAGTTTATTTCCTTTCTTTGTTTTAGGACCCTAGGCTGATAACAGAGCCATTAATCTTGTCATAATAGATTAAACCAAACAACTTGGGTTATTTAGACAACCCCGGTCCGGATCTATTCTTCCAGTTGACGGCATGTCAAATTTGTCCGTCAACAAATGGCGCTAGAAGGAGGGCTGAATTCAATTGATGGCACATGGAGGTCGCAAGACTCCTACCTTGCACACTCGCTCCCCTGTCGTAACACGTAGTCATTCAGAAACAACGTTACATTTGAAACAACAACTACCTCAAACGATAACCCTGAGATTCCCGTTGAACCAGTGACACCAGTTCCTCAAGGGGCCGACGTCCAAGAAATTGTTCGTCAATCACTCATAAGAACACATAGTGCCTTAGCCCATATCATACAACCTGGTAGGCCAATTAATGAACCCCTTGACTTCTCGAATATCCGAGAACAACTGGAAGACACTGGTCTGCTTGAAAACCCGTTAGGTGAAAATACTACCAATCCTGCTGAAACGCCTATCCTTGGAGCCAGAGGATCTAGTATCCCACCTTCCCCACCTAATTCATCTCCATCCTCTTCAAGAGGAGAGTCTTCAGACGAAGGCAGTTCCTCATGAGGACCATCGCAACCTTCAACACCACCAATGCCCATGGAAAATCAAAACAATCCCGCGAGACTTTGGCTCGATCAAGATGTCGTGGTTGTACCTGGACCTCAACACCCACTACCAAAACATCCGGAGAAATGGTTACCCAAATTTGATCCGGATTCCAAACAATTTGCTGAAGACCACATAATTTTTTTTATGTTGGCCATTAGATTCCGGAGTGTAGAACACGAAGATGTAGTATGCCGATTATTCCCTTATACTTTTGAGGGAAATGCCTCCACATGGTATTTCGCTCAACAATCCCAAACCATTGTTTCTTGGGACAAGTTTGAAACTTGTTTCTTGGAGAAATTCGGGGATGATAAATCTCCACAAGTCTTGGTTATGGAATTATCCAACTTGAAAATGAATCCCAAGGAAAAAGTGAAAGACTTCAACCAAAGATTTCTTACTTCAAAGAATAAAATCCCTGCAGATTCAATGCCTGTTGAAAGCCTAATTGTTGCATATTACACCAAGGCTCTGCATAATAATATAACAATTTGGGTCAAAAGGTGTAAAAAGAACGCATTATTAGAAGCCTTTGAGGAGGCAAACCAAATTGAAAAGGGTATATTGAGCTTAAAAGACAATCTCAATAGCGAAGTTGAAACAATTTCTACCTCTAAAAAGAAAATAGAAATCCTTGCTAGACCCCCTCAAACTAAAAGTCAACCAGAAACCTTAGACTTAGAAAGCTTGCATAAATCTTTCCAAAAAGTGTCCAATCAAGTCATTGACTTGAAGAGATCAGTCGAGGAGGCATCCACAAGCAAAGGAATTTTTAAACCTCCTTTCAAAAAACCTTTTCCTCAGAACCGACCAAACCCGACCACTGAAGGTCTAAATTTCGAAAGCTTGCAGTATGATTTACAAACCATCTTAGAAGCACATGATGATTTTGCTTCTGTTCCTCCTGAAAGTTCTAAAGATGTAGTTGAGGAAGAAGTACCGGAAGAGGAGGAATCATCTCCCAACATTTTCGGTCACTTCTCGGGCAGTATCTTCCAAGCAAATTTTGAAACTGTTCACCCCTACAACACAAGAAGCAAAACACAAAACAAACCTTTTTCTGAAGTGAGTAATAATGTGTTTCCAAAACAGTCAAATCAAGCTGAAATTAAACAAAGTTTAGCAACCCCTATTTTAGAATACGATTTAATCGAAGATCTGAAAAAACTGAGGGCTAATATTTCTGTTTTTGAGTTGCTGAAATTTCCCCTTATTTTGCAGAAAATGCTTCAGAGTATCGCTGAAAACAGTAAAAACAACGATCTTGGAAACAAGAAAACTGCAGAAATTGGTTCAAAAACAACCCAAAAGATCCCAACTAAAACGACATCTGAACCTCTAGATAAAAGGGATTTAATCGAGAAAACTGTAGCAAATGTAGATAAAATTGTTTTAGGGACAACAACTAAAAATCAACATAATTCTGCTGTTAACACTCGAAAAAATGTCTTGCCTTTCTTGTTAACCTTTGAAATTTTTAATAGGAATGTACATAATTGTATGGTTGATTCCTGTGCATAGTCAAACGTGATGCCTCTATTTGTTTGTCAAAAAATTAATGCATAAGTTAGACCTTCTGATCTCAAAATCATTCAGCTTGATCAAATGAACGTTAAGGTAATTGGTGAGCTTAAGAATGTTCTGGTTAGATTATCTTTCAATCCTAAGGTTCATCAGATAATTGACATTATTTTTGTTGATATCCTTGAAGTCTATGGTTTGTTTTTAGACAGGGATTGGTCCAAGCAACTACATGGTTACTTTGCTATAGATTGGTCTCATTTGTGGCTGCCGGAAAATGGACAGCCCAATAGAATTAGGATAAACAGAGAACACTATCTTAAACAAATCGTGATAGATCTAAATGATGCAAACAAACCTTTCATTGCATTTGCTAATTCATTTGAAATGCAGGGAATGAGTACCTTCTTTGGTAACTTCATGACCGAAATTTCTCCTATCACTGATCCTGGGCAACAATCAAAAGTTATGACCTATACTTCGACATCAACTTTGCCAGGTGTGCCAAACATTGCTAACGAAGCTCAAATATGGTCATTGTACTTTGATGGATCCAAATCCAAAGAAGGAGCCGGTGCAGGATGTGTACTCATCGATCCTACAGGTAATAAAACTTTTATTGCATGTCGTTTAGAGTTCGAGTGCACTAATAACACCGTCGAATATGAAGCACTTCTTCAAGGGCTTAGGAAAGATTTGGATATGGACATGAGAAATTTAATGGTATTTGGTAATTCAGAAATTGTGGTTAGGCAGGTAAGAAACTCCATACATTGCTTATCACCACATCTGAAAAGCTACCAAACTGAGGTATGGAGATTAATGCAAAATTTTTCAGCATTTAACATAAATTCCATTCCTAGACTGAGCAATTCAAACACTGATTTATTGGCTAATGTCGCTTCTAAACTATTGCCCGCGGAAGGTCTTTCTCCTAATGCATTTTCGATTGAATTGTTGTTCAGGCCGTCTATCCCAGATAACATCACCAATTGGAGAGTGTTCGACGATGACCAGCAGATCATCAACTTCTTGCATATGGAAGACACCTTCCAAAGTGCGATCATTGATGAAGGCACTCACGATGAGAACCTCCTAAATTTCACGGTAATATGAGATCCTAGATCTTCTGAATCGATATATGATCTGGTAAACTCTATCCCCAGATCTGTTGTAAGACTAGAGAAGTTTTATTACTTGCATGATAAATTTAGAGGTACCGTTAATTGTAAAATGAACAGTTCTTCTTTGATTTATGAGTCGGTTAATTTAGGAACAAAGGACAATCCTCAAAATATTAATCTAGGAATGGGATGCTCTGAACAAGAACGATCTGCTTTCATAAATTTGTTTAAATAATTTAAAGACATTTTTGCTTGGACCTACGATGACTTGAAAACATTCGACCCTAACATCATACAACATGTCATCCCCACGAAACCCCAAACTCAGCCTTTTCAACAGAAATTGAGGAAGATGCACCCTAAATTAGAACCCACCGTTAAAAAAGAACTAAATAAATTACTAACTGCAAAGATAATTTTCCCGATAAGGCACACACAGTGGGTGTCTAATCTAGTTCATGTAAGGAAGAAAAGTGGCGAAATTTTTGAAACCTAAACCGAGCATATGATAAAGATAACTACCTTGTTCCTCCAATGGAACAAATTTACAACATGTATCTGGTTCCGAGAGACTATCTTTGTTAGATGGCTTTTCGGGATACAACCAGGTCCTCATGTCTCCCTCAGATCAGCTTAAAACCACTTTTCGTACCCCATGGGGCACTTATGCCTATAGAAAGATGCCTTTTGGACTTATAAATGCTGGCGCCACTTTCCAGAGAGCAATGGACATTGCTTTCTGTGGCCTCATAAATCAATCAGTCATGGTTTATCTTGATGGCGTCACCTTCTTCTCTAAAAACAAGAAAGATCACTTGTCTCACCTCAGGGCTGTCCTAGAACGATGCTGAAAGTTCGATATATCTCTCAACCCTAAGAAATCGGTCTTTGCGGTAGAGCAAGGAAAAATGCTTGGGTTTATAGTTTCTAAGGACATAATGATTATTGACCCTAAAAGAACCCAAGCTATTGCTAAACTCTCCCATCCCTCTTCCAAAAATTGCATGCAATCCTTTTTAGGCAAGATTAATTTCGTCAAAAGATTTGTCCCAAGTTTTACGGAAATGGTAAGACCATTACATAATTTGATTAAAAAAGATATTCCATACCATTGGGGACCACAAGAAAGTCAAGCTTTTGAATCCATTAGAAAAACAATAATAGAAGCTCCTTCCTTGACGAGTCTCGATTTCTCTCAAGATTTCACTCTTTACACCTTTTCTTCTGACCGATCTTATGCTGTTGTGTTAACACAGAAAAACACTGAAAGCAATGAGATACCCATTGCCTTCATGAGCTCATCTTTCAAGGGAGTAGAGCTTAATTACCCAACAGTATATGAACAAGCATATGCTATTTTTAAAGCAGTGAAACACTTCCGGTCATACCTGTTGAAATCCAGAACCAAGGTTATTGTTCCTTACCCAGTTGTAAGAAACCTGTTAGTACAAAAAGAACTGGGTGAGAAAAGGGCAAATTGGATGATGCCATTTCAAGAATATGACCTCGAAATAACCCTTGCATAAATTGTTAGAGGTCAAGGCTTATGCAAACTAGTGGCTAATTCAGTTAAAGGGCAGGAAAGTCAAATTAACACCTTAACTGTAAATCAACACAACCAAAAATAAATCAACTGTGCGCAAGTTGCTGCCAATTCTTGGTATGACAATATTAAATTTTATTTGATGCATGGATCTGCTCCTCGCTATCTTGATCCTAAAAACAGAAGAGCACTAAGGCTAAAATTTGCGTCTTTTCAGTTAATAAATGATGTATTATTTCGAAAGAACTTTGATGGTGTTCTTATGCGTTGTTTAGAAAAGGAAGAAAAAGAGAAAGTGCTATTTGAAATTCATGCAGGTGAAGCCGGTGGTCACTTCGATGGAGACACCACTACTCACAAAGTGTTAAGAGCTGGGTACTGTTGGCCCACTTTGTTTAAAGATGCCCATGCGATGTGTCATAAATGCATAATCTGCCAGAAGGCTGCAAGAAGGGTGAAAAAGGCAGCATTTCCTTTGCATCCTGTCACTGTAGATTCTCCTTTTCAACAATGGGGTCTTGACATCATAGGACCAATTAACCATTCTTCTTCACAACAACACAAGTATATCATTACAACAATGACTTATTTTACTAGATGGTCTGAAGCTGCACCTTTGAAAGTGGTGAACATAAATGAGGTAGTATCTTTCCTCAACTCTCATATCATCACTCGATTCGACATTCCCAATTGTTTGGTATTTGATAATGCCTCTTACTTTTCATCTCTCGATATGAACGTCTTTGCCTTGGAAAAAGGGATTAAACTGAAATATTTTTCCAGCTAGTACCCTCAAGGAAATGGTTTAATAGAATGAACAAACAAAAATTTAATCAAGATCATTAAGAGGACAGTTTCAGAGAATCATAAGAACTGACACAATGCACTTTGGGTTGATAGGGTGACACCAAAAGCCTTTGTTGGTAATTCCCCTTTCTTTCTCATCTATAGAAGAGAAGCAATTCTCCCTCCACATGTTCTACTTTCTTCTCTGCAATTATTGCAGAAAGTTGAAGAAGAGGAGTTCCCTCCCCTAGAAAGTCAAATTAATGCCTTGTTAAAATTGTAGGAAGTAAGGGCATAAGAAAAATAGAAACTGGATCAGCATCAACAAATTGTAAAAAAGCTGGTTTGATTCAAATTCATCTTCATATAGGAATTTCGATGTCAGAGACTTGGTTCTCAAGTGGGACAAAGCTCACAAGGGAAAGGGGGAACACACCAAGTTCCAAAATCTGTGATTGGGACCATTTGTAATTTCTAAAAAACTAGGTCCCAACTCTTTCCATCTGCACAATTTGGAGGGACAACCAGACACTTTCCCAGTGAATGGCGAGGTTCTCAAAAGGTATTTCTCATAATGATTCCAGATGCACCACTTTGCACATATTTTTTTGTTTTAATTTTCTTTTCTGATTTTTTATTCTGGTTCTTTTCATTTTGCTTGTCTTTTGATTTGTTTTTTAATTAATTATATCCATGTCACCATTTCATTTATGAAAGGAAAACAAGAATTTTTATCTAAGAGAAACATTTGATGAATTTTCAAAGCACCGGTGCTGTAAATGCTAAAACTCAAATCAGCAGAAGAAAATTCCTGCTCAAAACAGTGTTGCTGGTTTCTTTTCAAAATCTCGAGAGGATACAATTATCATTAATAAAACTCTTAACGTTGTCCCTGTTTTTTGAGAAAACAACTCAATTATACCTTCCTGTCCTTGAGATGGTTTCTTAACATAAATCTAAGTGTTCAGATCATGGTAAAGATCATTAAATAAGAAGATGAATTATATAAGATCCAATTTTGTTTTCAAAATCTGAAATTTTCAGTATCACCCTGCTCTCTTGAATATCTTAAAGTTTCTGCAAATTTGTAAATTAATTCTAGAGGGTTGAAAGCACTGGAAGGTGTGTGAAGTGTTTGTAAACCCACCGAGACACTGAACAGGTCTGCTAGCAGCGGGTAAATGCATGCATGATACCAATACAACTTCGTCGGGGTACTGAACAGGCCTGCTGGCAGCGAAGCAATGTCGGGTTTAAGAAAATTATCAGGTATATCTTTTTGGAATTGATCAAAAGTAAAGATGTTCTTTATCATGGATGTACGACTCTTGGACATGATAAAGGTGTTAGAGTGGGTTAAATGGCATCCTTGCCGAGGCTATGGACGCCTGCTGGCAGCAGTGGCCCTGTCAACAGTATCAGAGGCGGTTGCCTTAAACATCATTTCGCTCGTAATCTACATTTGATACCAGATTACATTTTTGACAGAAACACATCTGATGCTGGACTATGTTATTTCCTAAGTTTTGATCTGAATGCTTGATTTGTTGTCAATTGTTTCTCAAATCTTCATTTTTCTGATTCATCCTAACATGAAATTTCGGTGATGCAAAGATAATTGCTTCGCTTAGTACGTCGCCATTGTTGGCAACAATACACCATTTTTTATTTTGTACATGATTGAAAGAATTTGCATTTTTCTGTAGCTGCCATCAACCCATCTATAAACACTTTTATGAGTTTATTATGACTGATTGGGTTAAAGCCTACTTCATTAATTTTACTATTTCGATTTTCGATTGTTTGATCTTTAATTCATGACTGCAAGCATGAATTAAAGATAAAACTTGGCTTGTTGTTTTAATAATTTTCTGCCTTAGGTATATCATTCAAGAAACCATTCATATGAAATAGAAATAGAAATCCTATAAAATGGTTGTTAAAGGCATTTTTTTTGGTGCTAATACGATTATTGTTTCAATGGTTTGATAGTTTTCGATTTGTGAAGAGCCTTTGATATTTTTGATAGTCCTGTAGCGAATTCAATGGTCGTACCAATAATCATACAAATGAATACACACTTGTTGTACTCGCATCCTCACCTCACCTTGCTGACTTAACATATTAATGAGCCTTTCATTACATTCATAGGGTTTCGGTACTTTGTATGTTTGGCTCTCATCACAAGGAATGGTAAAGATTGCAGTCAAACCCCTGGTTTACTCCCACTATCTGTGCTATGATAACACACAGGCTATGTTATTTTTGTGTCTCCACTCTCCATTCAGACTTGTTCCTCATGCTCCCACGATTCAAACCTAAAACTATCTAGAATTATCCCTATTACATTCTGGTTACATTTTTCATGGCGCCTGTCGTTCGCTTGGAGCCGAATGGATTCCAAGATTTACTTTCTGACGACGATGCGATTGAGGACCTAAAAAGTCAAGGTTGGGATGTTTTCCTTAAGAATTTTGAGGGCTTTAAACTTCAGGTGGCAAAGGCTTTCGCGCAAACCTTCGATGGTTGTAGAGCTAAAATTAGGGACACACAGTTAGGGTTGACCGATGGGTTTGTGAGCGAAGCAATAGGGCTTCCATCGAAGGGTGAAAAATGGTTAAAAAACGCCTGAATTGAAGGAGTACCGTGGAGCCTGTTTATGACATCCTGAAAGATCAACTGTTGTGAAAAAGGTATTTCTATCTCCCTGGTTAAACCTAGGTGGCATAGCTTGTTTTTGATTCCCAAGAAATTCATGACATGCGAGGGTTGATATAGATTGGTCTTCCTCTACCATATTCATTTACTCATGAATTTCATTGGTTTCGAATGAGATATGCCAATTTATTTGTTGAGAAGTCTCTATAAAATGTCCAAAAGATAAAAACGATAGAGTGTTGATTCAAGCCTGTTCCATCATAGATTGGTTAAGATATTGTTGACGCATCACTTGTTGACCGTAGGTGACTGTTGGGAGAATTTTTTGATAAGGAATGGTGTTGCCCATAATGTTCCTACAACAAACCCTAACTTAGACGAGCCACTTGTTGAAGACCAATTTGGTGTTTCAATCAATGGACCAGACTTTACCAACATAAACCCTCTAGACGCAGGGATGCCAAGTAAGTCTTCACCTGTAGGATTTCCTGAGCAAGAGACTATTGAATTAAAGGTAATTGACCCTCTTGTGCCTGAGATTGATGCTAGCCTAAACGTTATTGTGAAGCTGGATGTCGAGGAACCTTGTAAAGGAACAAAACAAAAATGCATAGACTTAGGGTTCAAGAACAAAAAGGCAGGTCACCTAATTTCAAGAAAATAAGGAACCGAAACGACACTCATCTGAGCTCGATCGGTCCGATCAAGATCGATGAGGTTTCAGATCCTGAGATAAAAGATTTTCTAGTTCTGGAAGATCCATAATTTCAGGGTTATAGGAAGAACGTTATTATTCCTACTGAACCTTATGATTTTGTGACAAATTTGCCACCGTGCCTCAAGGGTAAAGAGGTGTTCTCCGGTATTAGGCTTGATCAGAAGCAAATAGCAGGTAAGATGGATACACCCCTATTTGACTGTGCACTTCATCGACTTGCCATCTCACCTGTACAATGTGATGTCTATTTCCATTGGATCGAGCGGTATTACATCGACATGCCTGTCCTTCAGGCCCGAATGAAAACTCTTACTGCCCAGAATGATTTGTTGAGACAAGAAAATCTTGACCTCAAGGCGCACATAGAGAGGAAAGCTAAACGTATTAAGAGATCGGGAAACATAGTAATAAAAAATGCAACCAGTGTCAAGGTGATAATAAATTCTTAACTACCTGAGCGCTCTTTAGTTAACATTTAATGGTAAAACAATTTTATTCCATTTCTGTTGTCTAATTCAAAATAAGTCGATTTGGAGTTTGATTTTATTTGCTAAATTAAGACTGGCTACAAAATCTTCGATTCTGTAGCCAAGTCTCTTTTCTTATAAAAATTAGTAATTAGTTACGATTAATTGTTTTTCTAATTTATTAAAATTGTTTTGTTTTTTTTAGGAAATTGGAGATGTTGTTGCTGATTACCGGGAGTAAATATCTTTCAATTATACGCAAGTGATTAGTAGTTTCTTTTTCTTCATGGTTTGATCTATTTCTGAATAAACCAACTCTGTTATAAGTGGTTTCCAAATCCACTATTTTTGTAATTTTACTTAATGTTGAGAGATCCATCTCTATCCTGTGAGATATGAGTATGTGGATCTCATGATACTTTAATTACTATTCACTTTGTTAGTGAGAGACATCTTTGGCTGGAACAGGTTATAAGCATGTAATTCTCAGAACTATATGGACAAGTGTTTCACATTTTGGCTTTAGACCAGTGTGACATTGTTCCATCTATGTTTTGACTTTTATATTATGAGATATTGATATGTTACAAAGCTTTAGCTTCTTTAGCATATGGCATTTCATATTATTGAATTCTTTTAAATTTTGTCTATAACTTGTTGTTTCATATATTATCACTTTGACCATTATATCAATTTTGATATCATGATTTACGTTTGATGTTTAGTTGATTGATAAAATGAATGCTTTACATTAAGATTTTTGTTAGTGTAATCATTCATAATTATAAGATCATTGGACACACATGTCTACTATTCTGTTCTTATATCCTAGCTGTCAATAAACACCTAGAGTTTATTTGGGAGGCATTAGTACAAGCTTGTCATAGATTTCTCTCACAGTCGAGACAACTGGAGCTTTGGATCGCATAGAGACATAGACAAAGTATGAAACTAATCTCAGGTTAGCTTTATTTCCATTTAATTTCTGTTATTTTATTTATTAGAAAAACATGACAGTTTTAAATTGGCTTTGACCATCACTCTATCCTTGTTTCAAATCATGTTTTATTTATGGTCCTTAGATATCTGATTATAAAACATAAAATATAAAAACATGTGCTTTCTTTATCTACTTTCGAAAACAATTACCAGACATTGATTTTGCAAGGCATTCACTAAAACTTGCAACTTGTAATTACTTTGTTCATAAGGACATGTTCATATTTATCTTTCTGTTTAAAACATTTGTAAATAATTAGATTAAAGTATATGTATTATTATAGTTTTTAGCATTAAGTAGTTTATTTCCTTTCTTTGTTTTAGGACCCTAGTTGGCTAACGGACCCATTAAACCCGTCAGAATATATTACACCAAACAACTTGGGTTATTTAGACAACCCCGGTCCGGATCTATTCTTCCAGTTGGCGGCATGTCAAATTTCCCCGTCAACAATATCGTATGCAAAAGTTCCAACCCCGAGAAGTTGATGTAGTAACTTACCCAAACAGGGCCCACATGACTTTTGGCGGTTCATCTCCTAGGGTTAGGTTTTTGGATGTCTAGGGTTTTTGGCATTCCTGTTTATTGTAAAAAGGCCTTCATAGCCTCATTGTAATCATCTTCTTGCGAATGAGCACAACCGACACATCTCTTCTCAGAGATAAGTCGCCACCATTCTAGCAATCTTTAAACTGAGCTGTAGGCCACATCTCTTGGGAGATAAGGTAGCCACCGATCGCAAGCTTGTTTCCACGCTACATTTCGGTTTCAACATTTCGCTTATTGAATAGAAAACCAGTTTATTGTATCTATGCTATTTTCATTTAAGCACTTTTAATAATGCGTATTCATTTAGTTCTTCTCAAAATCCGGATCACCCATGGCGATAAATATGGTAGCCATGCCCCATGAATACCAATGGGATAATATGTCTCGCAAATTGAGAATGTCGATGGGGAGTGTCATGAAACTCCCACTCATTTATGGTTCAACGAGACAACCGAAATAGTATAAATTTTAATGCCCCAAGGGGAATTGACGGTTTCCCTACGAAACTCTCAGTTATTAACGACCCCAACACACCTCCTAGTTGTATCATATTACCTGTCGACCCACTTTCCTTTTCCCAATGCCAATGTTGGCCAACTCAATATCGACGTCCCTATTCTCTATAAGAAAGGATTCACGTTCTTTTTATGTGGAAATAGTGGCAGGAAAAGAGAGAAACAATACATCCACTTTGACCCAGCCTTAGCCATCCACATAATCCCTCTAAAATAGTTGCCATGGCATCGTCAATTAGACCATAGACCCGCACATCTGCAACTAGTACCAATTGAAGAAATAGACACTCTAGAAATGTGCACCAAGCACAATCAAGACCCGCCAAGTAGGGAGTTGTATGATTCTGAGGCGTAATGCATGGTTCCCCCTACGGGGGGATCCAAATATGATACTTTAGTCAAACACCCTCGAGATCCACTCCCATGTGTAATAACAAACACAGTCCAACCCAACAAGTACAAAACAATAAAGGATCGACCCTAACATCCGCAGTTCCACCCCTCATCAGGACAGGGCTCTGTCCAGAAGGTGTCAAAAATTGCAACACTAATAGAAGCACTCGGAAGGCCATTGTTGTTGCAACAACAAATATCTGAGAGGTTATTCAGTAACATCAATCATCTCATTAAGAAACTCAAGCACCCAACATGCGGTATCAAGCATTCCACCACGATCGTCGATTTCCAAGAACGAGTCCAGTATCCGCACTCGGGTCTTTCGATTCGATCCATCAACACCCATTATAATAGATGGAAACACTAGTGGTATTCCATTGTGACCCATCCCAACTCCAATCCTACATGACTGTTCTACCACCCTACTCTCTTAATTAAGTGAGCGCAACCACACACTGGGCCAACCTCATGCGCAGTTATAAATCCAGCACCAAGTGGACATTGTGGAGTGCATAACTAGATCGTGACCAATATTAAAGGAGATTGAGGATCATCAGAAGCATTACATGGGGTATGAAAGCAGTACAACACATGCGGTTTCCTAGAACCAATACCAGCGAGCAAGTGAAACTTGTTCACCAACCTTCTTGTAGTTTGTGGACAGTCTGTATGCACAAATTCCTACCATTTAAATGCAGGGGCATGATACTCACCCCGATCTTAAGCTCTTGGTTGTAAAGGCCCACTTGCAGACTCTCGAGCTGGAATCAAGAAAGGAATAATTGAGAAATCTCCCTGAATGGTTAATGCCAACAACAAAAGGGAACGTGAAACAACCAGAGTAAGAGTTGGCCAGGTAGTTAGGATCACCTTGATTCTAAAAAGGCTACGTGGACTGTAGATATGTGTCAGGAGTGTGTGAGACAGTTTGTGATTAAGCGAGTAGAGCAAGTGGGCAGAGATGAAAGAGATAAGAGCTCTTGGCGAGGAAAAGATATTAAAGGAAGAAATGACATCGGAGTTTGGGTTACTGCATATTTTTGAGGAAATACCTGGTACACGGTAGGGGAAGGCCCTAATTTTGGAAGAACGGCGAGGAGAAGAAACAACTTGCGTCGAGGGAAGAGAATCCACGTACAGGAGGAAACAGGAATGCTTATGAGAACAATTAACCCTAGCCATGTTAGGGTTAGGGCTTTTGGTAAGAGATTGTAACGTCTAATAATCTTGTAAAACAATATAAATAAGAACCTAGGAGGTCTAGGTGGGGCCCCGTGGTTGGTTACATTAGGAAGGTTCCAAAGTTCCTAGTTCAATTATTGTAGTTCTGATACATTTGTATGCTTTTGAGTTGTAAAAGAGTCAAGTAGGTTAGATCTTGAGGAGGTTAGATCATGGGGCCGAGGATACTGGTGTGATCTAGTCCACCTAATAGGAGGTTATTGAGCCTTTTCATGATTGTATGATTGGAGATGTAGTGCTGGCGCAACTCCATATTTAAACAAACCTAATCAAGAGAAGCCAAATCTTTATGAATGTGCTTTCGGGGGTGAATCACGGTAAAACATGTGTTATCTATAATATTTGTTTTCATGTTTGATTATGTCGGTGAATGTTATAAATGAATGAATGAATGGTTAAATAGATATATTAGAATGCATCCGGAGCTTAAAAGATGAATGAATCTTAGGAATCAAAGAAGGAATAATCATATAAAGGTCTTAAGAAGATGGAATACAATCCCAGTCCTCATTCCTAGGCTGCAAGCACCTAAGCATTGCAGTCACCCATAGAAAACTATCTTGGGTGACTAAGCATTGCAGTCACCCATAGGAACTATCTTGGGTGTGAGCATTGTAGTCACTCATAGACTACGTAGTGCATTCTGTGTGTTGTATTGCCTTCTTGTTTACCAAGAGGGCCTACTATAGTTTTTAGAGGGGTTTTGTTGGAAACCTATTTAGATTTGAAGCCGGGTCCCAAGACACAGAAAGAGAAAGAAGAAACCCAACAAATGGTTTTGTTGTCGGTTGGAACTGCATGCGATTGAGTGGACAAGATCCGTAAAAGAAGCATGTAGAGAATGAAGGTATAAAAAGGAATGTTGAGACCATGGAATCAGCGGAGATCAAAAGATGTTTTAAAATCAAAGGGAGATTGAGTTTTTAAAGGATAACACTTAAACCCTAATATAACCTTTACCGTGTAAATATCTTGACAAATAAGTGTTTAGCGACTTGCATGAGGTATTCTTCTATGATTTATTGCATCTGTTGCGGAGTGGCTATTAAAGTTAAAGAAAAAAACAACCACCTAAGAAATCGAATCAGACATCTGGAGTGTATTCCTCTGGAGATCAAGTAGTTACAACAATTTAACAACAAATTCTGGCGCACAATAGATTTATGGTTAGGCAATATTGTTGCAGGATTTATCAAAAAAATTTGCAGTGAATCTGCTTGAGAAGTCTTCTGTGTGGAATAGAGAAGGATTTTGTAAAAGGACCTAGAGGTAGGTATATCAAATATTTGTATACTTCAATCAAGATTTTTCTTGAATAATATGATGTGATTATTATGGAGTAAAAAAACTAAACTTCCTTGCGTGCATGGGGAAGGGGGGAAGCACTGACATGAGTTTGATATATGGACAGGGAGATGGATATTGGAAGAAGAAGGAGGCCATGGACCTAATCATAATGGAGGAAGATGAGATAAAGTAGATAATGGCAACAATTGGAAAGACGCGCAGTGGAAGGAGCACCCTATATAAGATGCATAATAAGAAGAACCATGGAAGCTGATAGAGAGGGCTTGGAAAGTGATGAGGAAGAGGTACAGAATATTCGTGCGACAGGGAATATTGAGGAAATCATGCACGTAACATATTAAAGGAAACCAAGAGTTAAGAGCTGAACAAAGGTAGAAATCAATCGGTCGGTGTCAATGTGGAACCCTGTAACCCCATGTCGCGACTAGTACGCAAAAGAAAAACATCCCATTTAGACAATAGAATTCCGATTGTAAAGAAAGACAGGAAATTCATCAAGCGAGGGCAACAATAGAGGCCGGTTAGGAAGTAATATTCAAGTATCTACACCGCATAGGTAGTATTATTGGTTCAACCGCGAGTCAAAGATGGTAGGACATGATCCCATGGTCATATTACCAAAATTTTGGGGAGACGCATCAAAGGACCCTGAAAATCACTTGTTCATTTGCGAGAAGATATAGGCTCCGCCAGTTCATGGATGAGGATACAAAACTTATTACGTTAGCTATCCGATAGAGACCGCTGCTGGTGAGTACATGATCCCTAAACGTAAAATAGTCACGAGGTAATAGGACTATGCGGTGTGGAAAAGTTCGCGATCAATGAATTTCAAAAGCCCGGCTGGAAGATTGAGTACATGAATGGGGAACGGTTAAATCGTAAAACTAGGTTAGTATGTTTGGGAGATTGATCCCGAGGAGGTTCAGGTGTCTCAAAGAAATGTTAAAATATGTAATGACTGACATGCAACATAGACACTTATTTGTGAACTCACTATTACCACATTTGAAATACCCTTTAAGACGGGTTCAAACTCATGCGAGGCTACCGCGGAAACCTGGCGGAAGGGCTATCCGGATGACAAATCCGACAATAGCGGATATATGAAGGAGGAGTTGAAGAACCTCACATTTCAACAGAAATAGAATAAGGGAAAAGAGAAAAGTGAAGTTGTTTGGTGTGGTACACATGAAGAGACGAGGAAAGGACACCACAAGATTGAATATCCAACATTTAAGTGCGTTATATGACAACATGACACCAAACCCTTTTACTTAGCGAGGAGGACCGTGGTGCGATATTTGTAAGACGCATCAATATAATCCATATCATTGTCCATTGATGCATAAGTATGAAACAATACCTAACAATTCATACTTCAATTTTTGCAAATCAGTGGGTCTTG
Source organism: Picea sitchensis (assembly GCA_010110895.2). NCBI lineage: Eukaryota > Viridiplantae > Streptophyta > Pinopsida > Pinales > Pinaceae > Picea > Picea sitchensis. The sequence goes on along the minus strand of SNQJ01S0065235.1, from coordinate 53,211 downwards.
TCGTTGTAGGACAATGTAGTACGTCTCGCGGCACTTGATACTTATAAGTGCACCATAGCGAAATGATGACGTAAGGCGCACCTCAATTCAATAATGTACCATAATAATGTGCAACAACAATATAACGCACAACCTCAATACAGCCAGCGCAACCGCGATTAATAACCGAAATTTCAGGTATAATCGAAGTACCTCAACATAGCAGCACAACGGGGATCAAAATTTGGATACGGAGGTGGAGGATGAGGTAGAGGAGGTTTTGGAAGAGGCAAAGAGGTCCAATAGTGTGCCAAAACTACCAATAACTAGGACATTATGCAGAATGTCCACTTCCACAATGACTATGTGGCATATTGTGACGGACCATGATCACGAGAGGATTGTCAACACTTTGGGGAAAGATTCAAGAAAAGTGGAACCAAAACAATTTGGAATGTTGATTGGATCTGCGAGGAAGCTAGGAATTAATGGAAGACATATCAACATAGTCATGCGAGGAGAAGCTAAGACGTAAGGAAGTGATGCGCGATAAGACAAGATCAACTTACGAAACACCAATGGGTGAACAAGAATACCAAACCACATAAGCAGTTTGATACAAGAAGAGAAAAGGCAACATTCAAGGAGGCCCGGATAGGGTTCTCCATGAGGAATGTTGCATCAACTTGTCTTCTTTAATAGAATGTACTATTGTTACCGAACTGCCTCATCAATATTCACACCGGTGAAGCTGACTTTGATAGTGAACGATACCGTAATTTATTCATCAGTTTACGTCGCGTTTGAAAGTTTATGCGATGAAACATGACCGTGCAGAGACCGACGCGTTGGGTTTAAGCCGTTAATGTGATATAACGGTGCAGGCTTAAATTGTGTTGCTGGAGAACTATTACGCGGATGAGGGTATTGATAACGCCGGATTGAGCAGGGACTGGTTTGGACGAAGTAAACGCAAAATTGAAGCTGGAGCTGCGCTCCGGCATTCGCCACGATTGGTGACATTGCGTACGCCTGATGGAGTTTGAGAGAACGAAAAGTGCGAAAGGGTTGATTCAGGTGATACCGGAATTGCTCTGATTATTTTGAAGGAAGGTTTGTGGAATTACATGGATTTTGGGAGGGTTCGGTTCGAACGATACCGCGCTGATGAAGATTCCGGACAAACAATCGATCAGTTTTCATCGTAACCCGGTGATGGAAATTTCGGTAAAGACTTTAACGCGAGGGCTCTGCAAAAGGAACCTGAACTCCATTCCACGTATTATGGATTACGTTCAGGATGAAACGGAGTTATGAAGAATTTAGTATGGGTATGATGCCGTCGAATGACTGGAAGTATGGAACTCGGAACTGGCAAAACCGACTTCGAAGGCGTACGATCTGTTGGTTCTTAAAACGTTTCTGGCGATACTAATGTAGTGGAAGGAAGCGCCATTGAAACATGGAAATCACCCGAAACAACGACAGAACGGCACAGAAAAGTTGGAAAATTCACCGAAGGCGGTTGTTGCTTCTTTATATGTTTTCGCGGAAGTTTCAGGCCCGATGCTTCGGTTAACCGATTTCTATTATGCGGATCAACGATTCAGATCGAAATAATACTGGCTTCGACAAAGGCTTCTGACGCCGTTCGATTGACCAATGAAGGCTATTGACCATCAGGACAATCAATAAAGGGTTAACATTATTAAGGTACGATACTGGCGGGTTCCATTGATGGCGGCAAAGGAAACGGTCGACGGTGCTACACTACTTGGTTTAAGCAAAGGATACTGAGGACTGAAATTCATTTCGTCGTCGAAGTCTATGCTTCGAAAGTTAAATGGCTTTTCTGGACCACTGCGAAACGGACTGACTTGACTTTAGGCGTGAGTGGGACGGACTCGGCATTCAGTTCACTGGCGGCAATGGCCGTGAAACGCTACTGGACGGACGGCTGAGAGGAACCACAAAATGAACTGGGGACAGCCGCCGGTGCAGGAATTGACCTTCCTGGTGAACATTAGCGGGGCTAATCGCGACCTTTATTTCTTTAGGATCAGGGTCCCGCGACGCTGGAGGACTTTACCGTGAGAGGTCGAATTCGCCGTCACCGGGAACTGGAAGTTGATTTTCACCGAAGCGGTGCGTCTGCGTATGGCACCGCCGATATCGGAGGCGGTTTTAAGTTACGGAACGATTGCGTTTGGAACAAGAAGCGGTAATCTCACCCAATAGCCTCACCCATCGGATGGTCCGACTGCCGAGGTTTCCACCATGGAAAGTCCGATCTCGATCATCGGGACTTGAATTAGCGATTCCGATTTGCGAAGCAGATAATCGGCGACCATTAGCCTCAAATCGGACGATCCATAGCTACTTTTGGGTTTTATTTATTCAGCAGGGGTTTGACCCTCGGGTATCTCCTGATAGATCTAACGACTATCGGGATTTCTAGTTTAGATATGACGATTCAGATTGGTCCTGATGCTGTGCCCTTTTCTACTTCTCTTTGGATGTGGAAAAATCAATAGTCCGGATGTTCTCCCCTGCCGGACTCTGGGGATCTACGATACTGACCTCTTCACTACCCATGAAGACGCAAGAAAAATCAAGTGGTAAGGCCTTTAACACCCTAATTTCTCCTACAAATCTAACAGTAGTGGGTGACCGCAGATTTCAGCGGGATCTTGTCCGTCCGATCAACACCTATTCCGGGGTTAAGGCTTAACCTCAAGTTTCTCTATACGTTCGGCTGATTAAGTGGGTGACCACCGATCTCCCGATGGTATTTCATCCGTCGATTCGATACTTATCGGGAATTCCTTAAGGCCTTGCACCCTCACGTCCTCCATCCAAGTTCTTGATGATGTTTTCAAGAAAGGTATCTCTATAGGGAAGTTTACCTAGGGTACTATCGAAGGCGGATAAAGGGTATCACTCTCGGGGAGAACGGTTGATGATCTGAATTAGATCAATACAGCATGCAAGCCAGCAACTTATGAAATAATAAATACATACATAAATGCTTTCCATTATAAACGGCTGACTGCAGTCTCTTGATCAAAATATCATCTGAACATTCTTATGTAATTGTTCCACAATTTCCACGACTTATGAGCATAATTGACCGGAATACATATATTTCAAGAGCCAGAGGAAAAACACTTATCAAAAAAACACCGGGGGAGTTAATATGGCTAGCGAGGGTCTCGTTTCCACCCAATGAAGTAGTCTGGTGACTCCCGGTAGTTACCACTAGCCACCCACAGAATGAGGACCGCGATGATGTGAAATTTGCATCTCGTTTGCGGTGGCAGGAGAAGGTTACTCTCACTCCTCACTTCTCCGACCACTCACGCATATAGCAGGTTCTCTTTACACTCTAAGCTGCCTCAAATATCTTCTTCCCCGTACCTTATCCTCTTGCGAGGTGCGTGTGGCGCCAATTTCCCTGTGGTTAGGTCAGCGACTCTAGGATGGTTCACCTCCCCATCCCTCATTAATTATGAGGAGCCATCTATCACCAGCCTACGAGGCATTAATTTGGGGCAATGAGCCACTTTTGGTTCTCCGGGATATTGGATTCCAAATACGATATTGATTCTCAGTGGGAGTTAACGCCACTTTTCCAGGTTCCTTCCACTGCCTTTTTGCAACCATCATGGTCTCTTTTTCAGCATATCCCTCTCAAGCAGTCCTGCAATATAAATTCATATTATTATTCACATTCGCCGACCTTGCCACAAGGTCCATTCCATCACATATTCACATTTACGATTTTGCCACATTTCTTGGCGATCAGTTATTTTTACAAAACAGGGAAACAGGGTGTTACATAGACCAAGAAATGGGCATAGGCACTACATAATGGACAACGTACAAAAGAATTTTGTAGTAACCTTCTCATTTGAACATGAGAACTTAGAACATTGATTCAACCCTAAAGCGGATAAAAGGTGTAATATTTATTGATGAACCCGAGGAGGTTGAAATCATGATAGATTATCAACAACAGAATAGATAAACAATGAAAGAACTCTTGTCATGCTATCATGTTGAAGAGGAAGCACCGAGATGAAGATGACCCACGCAATATTCATGCGAATTGGAGGAGAAATTAGAAGGTCCATCTTTGGGGTGAGGAAATTATTTGCTACACCAATCCCGAGGTGAAGAAATCAACATTGGAACAGATGAACCTAAAATGGCAAGGGTGTTACATAGACCAAGAAATGGGCATAGGCACTACATAATGGACAACATTACAAAAGAATTTTGTAGTAACCTTCTCATTTGAACATGAGAACCCGAACATTGATTCAACTTTGAAGCAGATAAAAGGTGTAATATTTATTGATGAACCAGAGGTTGAAATCATGATAGATTATCAACAACAGAATAGATAAACAATCAAAGAACTACTGTCATGCTATCATGTTGAAGAGGAAGCACCAGATGAAGATGACCCACGCAATATTCATATTACATAAATTGAAGGAGAAAGAGAAGTAGAAGGTCCATCTTTGAAGTGAGAAGTATTTGCTACACCAATCAAGGTGAAGAAAATCAACATTGGAACAACTAATAACCCTAAAATGGCAAGTATTGGAGACTATTGGGATGAACAAACAATAGAAAGAATAACAAAGTTACTGCGTGAATATAGTGACCTGTTCCCAATGACCTTTATAGAGATGAAAGACATATCAAGAGCGCTAGGAGAGATGAAGATACCTCTCAAACTTGAGGCAAGACCTGTTAGACAGAGACCTTACAGGCTGAATCCAATATATAAGAAGAAAGTGAAGGAAGAAATGACATAATGTTGGAAGTTAGTATCATAGGACCAGTAGAGGAATCTGAATGGATAAGCCCTATGGTAGTCCAAGAAAAGAAACAAGGGGGGATAAGGATTTGTGTAGATCTGAGGAAACTGAATGATGCTTGCTTATATGACCCTTTCCCTACCCCTTTCACAGATGAGGTCTTAGAGAATGTGGGAGGCCAAGAAGCATATTCATTTACAGATGGATTCTCAGGTTACCATAAGATCAAAATAGCTCTAGAAGATAGGTACAAGACTACTTTTGCTACAGAATGGGGATCCTATCAATACACAGTCATGCCATTTGGGTTGAAGAATGCACCAACCACATTTTCAAGAGTAGTCATAACTTCTTTTATGGAGTTCATACATCAGTTTTTAGAAGTATATCTAGATGTTTGGACAGTATATAGTCTCTTAAAAGATCATGTAGAAGTGTTAAGACTCATATTAGAAAGATGCATGCAATGCCAGATATCATTGAATATCAAGAAGTGCATTTTTGGAACACCTTTTGGAATATTGTTGGGACATATAGTGTGTAAACAAGGTTTACTAGTGGATCCTACTAAGATTGCTGTCATTATCAATTTACCACCACTAAAATCAGTGTGCTAGTTAAGACCAACACTGGGGCATACAGGCTATTACAAGAAATTTATAAAAGGGTATGTGCAGATTACTACGCTAATGGAAAAACTGTTAAAGAAGGATATAATATTTCAGTGGAATGAGGAATTTCAACAAGGTTTGGACCCCTTAAAATAAAATATGGTCACAACACCTATCTTAGTATTCCCATATTTGGAAAAGACATTTCATGTGCATGCAAATGCATCAGCCATAGCACTTGGACCAATTCTGACACAGCCAGGAGTAGTCGACTTAGACAATCCTATAGCCTTTGCAAGCATAAAATTGTAAGAATTAGAACAAAATTACAACACCACAAAAAGATAAGGCCTAGCCATGGTATATGCACTTTAGGAGTTTAGGCACTCTTTACTGGGGAAACACTTTAAGATGTTCACATATCATTCTACCCTAAAATATCTAGTCAACAAACTAGTGTTGGGGGCGGGGGAGGATATTTAGATGGCTATTGTTATTTCAAGAATTTGATTTCGAAATGATAGTCAAACTAGGGAAGCTGAATGCAAGACCTGATCACCTGTTAAGGGTAACTAATGGAGAAGAACCTACCAATTTGGAAGACAACTTCCTTGATGCGCACCTATTTTCAGTACAAGTAGCTGATGAATATTTCACTGATATTGTTGAATACTTGAGTACAGAGATTGCGCCACAAGAGTTTAGCAATGCACGGAAGAAGAATCTGGTAGTCAGAGCTGCAGACTATCAACTTATTGCAGGACAATTATATAAAATGGGCGTAGACAACATTTTGAGAAGGTGTGTACTAGAGCATGAAAGGCCTAGAATTTTGGCAGAATCTCATGAAGGAATAGTTGGAGGACACTATGCAGGAAAATATACCACGCAGAAGGTATTGCGTGCAAGATTATGGTGGTCAACAATCCATAGAGATGCTAAGGAATATTGTCAAACATGTGATGTTTTTCATAGGGTGGGCAAACCCAATAGAATGGATGAGATGCCTGTAAGACCACAAGTAACTTTACATGCATTTGACAAATGGGCAATAGAATTTGTTGGACCAATCAATCCACAAGAAAAAAGGTCAGGAGCTAGATATATTATTACTACGATAGAATATTTAACAAGATGGGCAGAAGCAACACCAGTCAAAGATTGTAGCACAGAGACAACAACACACTTCTTGTTTGAGCAAGTCATCACTAGATTTGGGTGTCCAAGAATTTTGACGAGTGACCAAGGTACTCAGTTTATCAACAATACTATCAGGGCCATGACTGAGGAGTTTGAAGTCTATCACCAGAGGAGTACACCATACCATCCTTAGGCAAATGGAATAGTAGAAGCTTTCAATAAGATCTTGGAGAATGCTTTGACAAAGATCTACAATATCAACAAGGATGATTGGGACTTGAAAATACCAACAGTACTATGGGAATACAAGACTACATGTAAGAAGTTGATAGGACAAACACCATTCAAATTAGTGTATGGGAAGGAAGCAATAACACCATTAGAATTTATGGTACTCAGTTTGTGGGTAGCAATAATTACCAACATGACAGAAAGAGGCGTAGTAAAGGAGAGGTTGAATCAACTAATGGAAATGGAAGAGGATAGGATTCAGGCATGATTTCACCAAGAAGTGCAGAAAGCAAGAGACAAAGCCTAGCATGATAGACATATAAAGAAGAAGAGTTTCAAGGAAGGAGATTTAGTCTTTCTCTATGATAGTAAATTTTTCCAACATCCTGGTAAATTCAGAATGCATTGGCTAGGGCCCTATGAAGTAAAGACTATCACAGATCGGGGATCTGTACAAGTAAAGGATCTGGCAGGAACATAACTGAAAGGTATGATCAACGCAAGTTGGCTGAAACTGTATAGGGACAATTGACCTCCTAACCCTTAAAAGTTACAACGCAGTGGGAAACAACATGTATATAGTGTACTATATTAGAAGCTAAGATAGAGAAATTAGAAAAAGAAATAAAAAGGAGAAAAGGAAGGAAAAAGAAATACAAAAATAGAAAAGAAAGAAAACACAAAAATATTGGGAAATATTGTGCACAAACAGAGTGGACTCAACGTGACAAAAAGGAACAAAATTTCCGCATGCAACATATGGTTGACAGAAAGAAAAACACCGTGCACTAAGGAAAAATCATAGCAGAAATGTACGACGCACTTAAAAAGTTCAGTGCACTAGAAAAGGGGCCAACGGTCGGAAAAATGAAAAACGACAGTTAGGGCAAAAAGGCACGAATTGGGGACATTTATGGAATTAAATGAAGCGTACTTGACAAGCTTTAGCACATTAATCGCAGCCAGTGAAATTTCTCCAAGACAATTCATGGCAATAATGACACCCTCTATATAAAGGGGAAACATGGGCAAAACAACACTTATTGTGAAATTGCAAATTCACCAAGCTAGAGAACACACAGACAACATGCGAATAAGCAAGTGCACAGTGCGAACCAATCGAAGTCTATTCGGCATAGTAATCGGTAGCCACCATGGCACCACCAAATATTGTTGCACCAAGCCAAAGCACAAGGAAAACTAGAAGCAACCTTAGGGCACTGCACAAAACTGCGGAGGCAGAGCAAGAAATGGCACAGAGAGAGGGAATTGTCGATGTCGACACAATTCCCTCCCCACAGATCGAACTAGTAAGCGCCACGTGGGTCGAGGAAGAAATACAAGCCCCAACGACGATCGACATGGAAATTGATTCGCATAAAAGTGCGCAGGGCCAAGAAACAATCAACGCAGACAACCTACAAAAACCTACAAGGGACGAAGTAGCCCATAGAGCAAATGGGGACACCATCCAACAGACAGAGGCTGCAACATTGGGACCACAACCTGGGACAAGGTCCACATAGCAGAAGGAAGGGATGGTAGAAGACATAATCGGGTAGCCAGACTCGGGCGCAGAGGATAGACAAGTGGAGGCTGGGACCTCTAGCGCATCGATAATAAGAAAGGGAAAACAACCCATGGCAAAGTCCAAGCGCAAGCAACCCGATGCAACAATTATACTATCGCGCATTTCAGAGGGGGTGCATGCCACACCGACCTTACTAGGGTGCTTACTAGGGTGCGTAGAAAGGCTAAGGTACTTGGACCATGATGTTGCTGATGCTGGAAAATTCCCAGAATTTGTGCAACAAGTCTACATGGACAGTATAGGCACAAGACCCTTTTGAGATCCTATGATGAACAAAAACAATGGGCAACATTCCTGGGGAATACATGGATCTTAAACTTAGTGGATATTCCCCACTTCGGAAGGGGGAAAGAGGTAAATAACTGCATAAAGTAGTTGATAGTAGTCCTCCATGGAGGATTCCTATGGATGGAGGAACCCGTCTCCATCGACGTGGAATTGATTGCATTCATCATAGGTTTGCCTTCAATGGGCGAGAGTCCCATGCACTACCTAGATGACAAGAAAAAAGAGAAGGTTCTCCCTGAGGAAATGAAGAAAACATATGATACAGAGAGGAGATCGCCTAGGATTATAATTAAAAGAATCAACGATGCAACCATATGGATGACCACAAAGCTCATGGCATGCAAACTTCTAAGGAAATTCTGTAAGGAGGAGGTCCCAGCTGGGGTTGTCGCAGTTGCAGGCTAGTGTGCCAATGGCACTGTTGGCCCTTGGGTATGGAGATAAGCGAAGAATAAAGCAAAAAAGGAAAAACGTGAATTGCGCGGAAGACACAATGACTGTTACTGGTTCGAAGTAAGCAGAAGAGCAGAAAAGATGGAGTGAAGCAAGAGAAAGCAAGTCGTTGGACAAGGAGATCGAGGATGACAGATCAACAAGGAAGATGGATCGTAGACAACTCATAAAGCGGAAAAAGCCACCATTGGATGCTTTGGAACACCGGGCGAGAAGGAAGGAAAGACAGGTTGGCGAAGCTTTGAAAACGTAGGTAAAGTTGACCTAGGGTTTTAGACACCTAGGGTTTTGGTATCTGGGGTTTTGACACTTAGGTTTCAGCCTAAGATAGTCAGTGAGCTATGGTAATGTATAAATAAGAACCTAGATGAGGGAAGAGGGTTAACTTGAGTTCGTTGATTTGATTATGAGATGAGAATAGATTGCCATTGAGTGAGAACTATTGTATTGTGAGAGCAGTCTGTATTGTAAGATCTTCAGCTGGGTACGAAGATCAACCCTGCAGCTGGGTGCACAGGGAGGGGAGAGAAAGAGAGAGAAGGAGAGAAGATCTGCTAGTTGAGAGTGCAGATAAGAATTGTATGCTTCCATCTTAATATATTATAAGCACAATTTTGTGGATGTATCCCTAGAGAGAGGGTGAACCACGTATATTTTGGTGTTGCACGTGATTGATACTGTGTTCTTTGTCATTTGATATACTGTTATTGTATTCCTGTGTTGGATCTGATAGATAGTTGTGCGAAGTAGATCTAAGCTGATATTTGATATATAGATGCTGTGTTTTTCATGTGTTGGATCGAGTTGGTGTTCCCTTGGTTGTAGACATCTTTGTCCTGCAACCCCCCATAGCTACTTTAGGTGAGACTGCATTTTCTTCGCATGTGTTGCCGAAAGGGCCAGTAGTTAGGGCTTGTTGGTGCGCTCTTGGAGATGAACCCTGGGTCTTCCCTTCTGCCAACAAATGGTTCCATTGCCAGGACAAGAATCTTCTTGAGGGAATGTCAAGGTGGTTTCCATCAAAGAAAGAGATTCAGAAGTGGATAGAGGATCAAGAAAAGGATTTCACTGAAGCCTAGAACAAGAACCCTAATCTTAGTACAGAATATTGGTTAGGAAGATATATCTTCACTGATATACATGAGATTTTCTTTGAAGGGATCCATCATGAGCTATATGAGTGGTTAGCTAGGTTAGCAGATACCCAGCTCGAGGTCAGATCTAGACCTCCTGTGGTTTGGACGTCGGCGCTAATCAAGAAGGTCAAGAGAGTCGATAATGTCGTGTCATGAGCAATAGATCACTGGTTTGATAACACCATTGGAGAGTACATCACCGAGTTTGCTATTAACAGAGTAGAGTCATATAGCTAGGCCAAGAGACATTTCTTCAAAGGACCTAGAGGAATTTTTTTACGCTTTCTAAAGTTGAGGATCAAGATGCTATTGCATGAGAAGAAAATCTTGAAGATACAATAATTGGTCGGATTGGAAAAGGCTAATGTTCAAGAATTCAGATAGTGACAACGATAGTGACTGGACATACACGCAGTGGGAGAGCATTCAGAGAAGTTCCTCTTGCGAACCTATTTAAGAAGAACTACGAGGATGAGGGTTTCTATAGTGGAGAAGAGGCAGATCTGACGGACAAAGAACATTCAAAGTCCGCTAGGCCAGAGGAAGGGAACACTGAAGAACCTCGTCGGGAAGAGCTAGAAACTTCAGGAACTGCACAGATTGTTGAAGTAATCACTATTAATCCCCCTATTGATTCAACAACATTAAGCAATCAGAGTAATCAGAGTCACCCGAGCATTCAGAGCACTGTCACTAGTATCCCACCACATATTCAGTCGGGTAACCTAGGAAGATCTATGGTAGATGAGATGACGTTACCCACCTTCAGAAGAGATGGATCTGAAGACCCTGAACATTGGTTTCTCTGTGAAGCTGTGTGGAGTATTAAGAATATCATCGACAAAGCTATCAAATGAGTTCAGTTCAGTACTACCCTAAGAGATCGCACACTGAGCTGGTACATGAAATTTGTCCAAGGAGCTGCACCTAAACTGCTGGATGCCATTAAGACTTCGCTAATTGCTGAATTCAAGAAACCTAAGTCAGAATCATAGTGCATTATAGAACTAAAAGAAATCAAGAAGAGAATAGCTGAACTTGTGTGGGAGCTCAATCAGAGATTTAAGACCTTGATAGGCCATCTGTGTTTTCAAATCCCAGATGAGCAGAACAAGGAACGGTTCATTGCTGCTCTCTTACCACACATCAGAGTTCCTCTAATGCAACAGAAGATTGCTTCGCAGGTTGAGGCACTGGAGATCACCATGAAGCTAGAATTAGCCCCTATGGGAGAATGCAGCTTAGGTATGAGTCAAATGTTGAGCCAACTAACTAGTTTGTCTCTGCAGGTTGAAGATATGAAGAAATACAAGGGAAAGGATAAGAGAGAAGACATTTGGTGTGTCAGATGCAAATAAGAAGGCCACAACAAGGAACACTATCCCCTATTTCATGAATACTTGGCCTCTGGAGCTCCGAGCCCCTTGAAACAAGTCACCCTACCCTGGTGCAAGGTATGTAGAAATAAACATCGCCCTGGCGAGTGCTATTACATGCAAAAATATGTTCAGACACCCACAAATTTGTATTGCACGTTCTGTTAGTCCTTGAGGCATGATGATCGGGATTGTAGGTCTTATGACCTCATGCATGGAAGTTCAAGGGATATATAGAAAATTCAAGGCGAATTATAGCAAGAAGGAAACACTACGCAATACAATTCTACAGGAAGAGTAAACTTCAACCCTTGCGGTGGATTCAGAGGAAGAGTATGAGGAAGAGGTATGGGTCGAGGATGAGGATAGATCATTTGTTACAACTACGCGCAACCATGACACTTAGAAAGGGAATGTCATAACCCTTGTACTACTTCCAGCTACTGCAGCTCATTCGAACATGTTATAGAAGATTGTCCTGTACTACTAGCCAAACTTCAAGAGAGACGAGGACCTCAACAGAACCCACAAGTGCAACTGATATACGTCGAACCTCGTGGAGAGGACCCTAGAGTCGATGTTATCACTCGAGGAGGTGCTGTTACAGGAGAAGACTTAAGAAGAATTAGGAGTCAGGAAGGTTGTAGAGAAGACAAAAACTTTTGATGCAAAGAAAGAAAAACAAATGTTTGAGGAGGTAAGAAAATAATTCAGGAGAGACCAAGGTTCCTCATCGAAGACACAACCAGAAGTAAGAGAATATTGAATGCCTATGGAATTCGATCAATCTACTCTGCCAAAAGAAGGAAAAGAGGTAAGCAAGCTAATGGAATTCTTATATACTTGCATTAAGTTAATTCAGGATGAAAGCGCTGTACAAGAACTACAAAATTTAATCAGACAGTATGAGCTAGGAAAGATAGATCCCGTACTGAATAGAGCCGTACACCAAGTCTCTAAAAGGAGAAGGACAAATAAGGAACTACACCTGAATGCTCATATTGGAGAGTATGATATAGATTATGTGGTCCTTGAATTAGGGTCGGAGGTCAATGTCATGACGAAGCAAACTTGGGCATTGATGGGAAAACCTAAGTTGATCTATTCCCCTATCAGGCTTAGGATGGCTAATCAGCAATCCGTAAGCCCCTTTGGAAGATTGGAGCATGTCCCTATGTACATCAACGGAGTAAGGACGTTTGAAGACTTTGAGATGATTGAGATAGTTGATGATAGCTATCCTTACCCTGCGTTGTTTTTTTCTTGTTTGTTAATTTGTGCGGAACCTGTTGGCTACGCGATTAACCTGTGGCTTGAGAAACCGCGACTCAGGGGCATCTAAGCCGTCAAAATCACCCGGGGATCGCATCCGTCCTGAGCCACACCAACCCTTAACATGGTTGGATTTTTTGTCCCCACAGGTTTCGAACCGGTGACTTTAACATCACGGAGTGGCTTAACAACACACTCCGTCACCGACTGTCCTACACCTCGGGGACTCCTTACCCTGCGTTGTTAGGAATTGATTGGGATTTCAATAGTTCCATTATGGTTGATTTAAAGAAAAGAAAAATGACGTTTGAAGGAGATGGCCTTAGGGTCATTGCACCTTTAGATCCCGATGAAGGTCAGAGATATACAAAACCCATTAGAGAAGAAGACCGTGCCTATGAACTAGAAAACATATACAAATTAATAGCCAGACAACCGAATTACATTAATCCTACGATGGATGGGAACCTAAGGTGGGGAAGTGACAACGCGTGTTCATCGGATTCAGAAGAAGCACTGGAGAACTGGCATAACAAAATGTATGAAGTATCTACAAGAATATGGGCTAGATTAACCAGAGAAGTTCGCTGGATCGGCACACAAGTAAGTCACTTGCCCATTTTTGATGGTCTAAATCATTTAGAAGCATTCTTGTTGGACTTTGAAAAAATTGTACCAACACAACAAAGATTGTTGGAAATGGATGAGGCTTTGAAAGAAACACCAACAAGATGGTGGGGGACACACAAAAACAAAATTATAGACTGGTTACAATGTCGCACTTTGATGACAACGCGGTTCTCAACACAAGTAGAAGGCTGCGAAGTTAGGTACACAGGTCAAAGCTGCCCGAAGGCCCATGTGCACAGTTGCGAGGAAGCCTGGAGAAACATTCCTCAAGAGCAGTGGGTGCACAAATTCATTAACACGCTGGACACAACCCCTATCAAATGGTATCTTCAAGCAGAACTGTGACTCATCACTGCAGATTGGGAAGGTATGACTTAGAACTTTGTAACTACCTTTTTGTTTGAAAGCCAATATCCTAGAGTGGATCAAGCATTACAGATTGTAAGACAAAAAGTATTTGAGGAGGCATCTAGCCTCCGTTTGGAACAAGACGAGGACGAATGGACTGCACCTCTCCAGAAACTACAAGGCTATTATAACATCAATGCTGATGAAGATGATGATCCTAGGAAGGTGAACATCGCAGAAACAGAAGGACAAAGGATGTGGAAGGACCAGGAGTTGAGCTACCATTTATTGGACAACCAATCAAGATTAAGAAAGTCAATATTGGAACAGAGCAAACACCAAAGCTTGCAAATGTAGGAGATTATTGGGATGCTACCACTATTGACAAAATCACAGAGTTACTACATGAATATCAGGACTTGTTTCCAACCAAGTTCACTGATATGAAGGGCATTAGAGGGCCTATGGGAGATATGAGAATCCCTTTGAAACCCGATGCTAGACCAGTCAAACAGAGACCCTACAGATTGAACCCTAAATAGAAGGAGAAAGTGAAGATTGAGCTCGATAGAATGCTGGAAGCAGGAATCATATAACCTCTCGAAGAGTTAGAGTGGATTAGCCCTATGGTGGTGCAAGACAAGAAGACAGGAGAGATTAGGATCTACGTAGATCTCTAGAAGCCGAATGATGCTTCTTTGCACGACCCATTCCCTACACCCTTCACTGACGAAGTGTTAGACAATGTAGGTGGACATGATGTATATTATTTTACAGATGGATTTTCTAGATACCATCAGATCCGGATTGCCAAGGAAGATCGCCATAAGACCACCTTCACCACAAAATGGGGATCCTACCAGTATACAGTGATGCCATTTTGATTGAAGAATACCCCAACCATCTTTTGTAGGGTGGTGGTCGAAGCATTCAAGGCATTTTTACATAAATTTCTAGAAGCATATTTTGATGATTGGACTATTTTTAGTTTATTGAAAAATCATATTGAATGTCTAAGGATAATGTTGGACAAGTGCAGGCAGTGTCAGATTGCCTTGAATCTAAAGAAGTGCATCTTCTCTTCACCATTTGGAGTGTTGTTAGGTCATATTGTATGAAAGCAGGGATTGCTAGTAAATCCATCTAAAATTGCGATTATAGTTGATCTACCCCCTCCTACTTCAGTCAAACAGTTGCGCACTGCGCTGGGACACACTGGATATTATAGGAAGTTCATTAAAGGCTATGCACAGGTTACAACTCCCATGGAGAAGCTCTTGAAGAAAGACTGTCAGTTTCATTGGACAGAAGACTGCCAACAGAGCTTCCACACACTGAAACATAAAATGGTTACTGCGCCTATTCTGGTTTTTCCAAATTGGAGCAAGGAGTTTCATGTGCATGTCGATGCATATTATATTGCATTAGGAGCTGTGTTAGCACAACCGGGAATAGGATATATTGACCATCCGTTATCTTTTGCTAGCAGGAAACTATCCACAACCGAAATTAATTACACCACCACCGAGAGAGAAGGGTTAGCCATGGTGTATGCGCTGCAGAAATTTCTCCACTACTTGTTGGGAGGACACTTTAAAATGTTTACTGATCACTCCACGCTGAAATACCTAGTCAACAAGCCAGTGTTGGGGAGGATAATATGCAGATGGATTTTTCTATTTCAGAAATATGATTTCGAAATTGTGGTTAAGCCAGGGAGAATGAACAAAGGTACTGACCACTTGTCGAGGTTGGAACATGGAGAAGAGCCGACTAGTTTGGAGGATACATTGTCAGATGCACAACTGCTGACCATTAGAAAGATTGATGACCACTTCGCAGAAATAGTCCAGTTTCTATCAATAGGGATGGCACCTAGTGAGTATACAATCGCTCAGAAGAAACAACCAGTAGTGCACGCTGCAAACTTTTCACTTATAGGTGGAAAACTATACAAGATGGGACCCACTGAGATATGGAAGAGGTGTGTCGTGGAGGCAGAACAACCACTGATCCTCGCAGAAGCTCATGAAGGCATCACAGGAGGACACTACGTAGGGAAAGCAACAACACAAAAGATTCTTAGGGATGGCCTTTGGTGGCCTACTCTACACAAAGATGCCAAGGACTACTATAGAGTCTGCGATGTATGTTAAAGAGTTGGGAAACTGTTCAGAAGAGATGAAATTCTTGTAGCACCACAACTAACCCTACAATCATTTGAGAAATGGGCCATTGACTTCGTGGGACCTATAAACCCACCAGGAAAGTGTATAGGAGCAAGGTACATAATCACTGCGACAGAGTACTTGACCAGATGGGCCGAAGCAAGAGCAGTTAAGGATTGTAGTGAAACTATAGCTGCATGCTTCATATTTGATGACATCATAACCCAATTTGGATTCCCAAAGATCCTTATGAGCGATAAAGGCACACATTTCATCAATAAGACTATTGAAGCCTTGATTGAGGAATTTGCAGTCCATCATCAGAAGAGCACACCTTACCATCCATAAGTGAATGGGACAGTTGAAGCATTCAACAAGATCTTGGAGACAACGCTAATGAAGATTTTCATTGTGAACATGGATGACTGGGATTTAAGAGTACCAACAGTACTATGGGCCTATCGAACCACTTGCAAGAATCTAATAATGCAGACCCCTTTTAAGTTGGTTTATGGTATAGAAGTCGTTGTCCCAATGGAATATTTGGTACCGAGCTTAAGAATCATTGCCTTTACAGATCTGGATGACACTGACGCTGTTCGTGAGAGTCTCGCGTAGTTGGTCAAACTGGAAGAAGACAGATTTATTGCAGGATTCCATCAGCAAGTACAGAAGGAAAGAGAGAAGGCCTACCATGAAAGACACATAAAAGATAAGACATTTAAGTAAGGTGATTTGGTACTGGTATATGACAGTAAGTTCATGAAGCATCCAGGAAAGTTCAGAATGCATTGGCTTGGGCCATACAAGGTTACTTATGTTACAGAAGGAGGGGCTGCGCAATTGAAGACGTTGAATGGAGAATGGAAGGAAGGATTAGTGAATGGGAGCCGGTTGAAGTTGTACTATGACAACCAACTACCTTGCAGCTCTTAGTAAAAGCACGAGGAAAAGGGTCCAGGTACCAGGTGCAGTTGTGATGCAAGCACCACTTGCTATGTCTAAGCAGATCCTCGATTCCACAATTTTCGGTACTGGAATCTACCTTGAATATGGTCTTTCACCATTCTTTGACAGAGCTAAACTTAGTTATTTGTCACTATGCTTGGCATTCTAGTTTTATTTGGCAGATCTCCTCTTTGTTTGGCGGATTAAACACTTTTCTTTTCATTCAGCTCCCAACGGAAATGACTTTCTATTTACTATTTAGCACCATATGACCTTTTGATGTGACCAAAAGGTCCCAACGGAAAATCACATACCGTACAGATTGTACCTTCTTTGCATTTTCCGCTCCCATACACTATTCGACACGTATCCTCCAACGGAATCACCAAGGTGCCTTGAACTCCGCATCCTCCTTTCTCCACTGAGATCTGGACCGTCTATTTCTCAGCCTTCGATCTCCGCTATGATCTTGTCCATTCGATTCTCAATGAATCTCAACTGTTCTTTTCCTCTCTATCCAAACTCCGCTCAAATCTATACCGTTGATTTCTGGGCTGTACATTCTCCTTTGCTCTCCTCATCGATCCCGCTCTGTTCCCAATCATTGATTCAACTCTGCTCAACCACGATGTCCCGCCCTGTTCCCAATCATTGATTCAAATATGCTCAACCACGATGTTTACAGAATACCCATATGGACTGGGTTTTCTCCATTGTGATGTTCTTTATAACTTACATTTATCTGCAATATCTCTCACCCTTAATGCTTTTCTACTAAGATTGATGGATCACATTCATTAAATCAATGATAACATAAACCTATACCATATCAATTAGAAATATAATGAATTGATCATCCTATGTATTCAGATTTCATTCAAACCATGACTGAATATAATTTGTAAACAATTCACGCATATAAATTACTGCAATATTGAAATTGAATTCAACAGAGTAATGAAACCTTCTTTACAACTTGAATTCTCCATAGATCTTTACAAAATAGAGATGTATCTCTACACATGCTCCTGGAATTAGATTATGAGCTTCTCCTTTCATCTACATTCAAGCTTCTTCCTTGAGCTAACTTCAAGCTAATCTAAGCTTCTATGAGCTATCCTTCATCTAGGCTAAACTGGACAAACCGAAATTCAACTGACTAATCATCAACCAAAATTGTATTTAATTACAATGAATTTCTGTTTCCAGATCCTATGATTTAAGGAACAGAGTCCTTAATAAACTCAACTGACCCCTACGAGTCATCAGTGACTCACTAACCATTAACAAACCCTATCTTATCTTTTACAAGTGGAAAGGATCTAGAATCCTTGCCCATTATCCAGATAACAAATTACACAAGTGTGAGACCCTAGGTCTCCTTTGATTCACTCAACTTTGATGAAGTCATGGGTGACTTCATTTTCATGAGCCTATGCTCCTGCATCAAGTTGAAACTGGGTACAAGACACAGAAAAAACAGTCTGCACAAGGTAGGGAGGCATAGAGCTGAAAGAAAAGGTTGCCCTGCACAGTCCGAAGTCAAATCAAAACAGAAGGATCAGATTTGAAGTGCCACAGGATGAGTCACATGTGAGTGTTGGGGGCTTGTTGGCCCTTGGGTATGGAGGTAAGCAAAGAATAAAGCAGAAAAGGCAAAACGTGAACTGCGCGGAAGACACAGTGACTGTTACTGGGTCAAAGTAAGCAAAAGAGTAGAAAAGACGGAGCGAAGCAAGAGAAAGCAAGCCGTTGGATGAGGAGATCGAGGATGACAGATCAACAAGGAAGATGGATCGTAGACAACTCAGTAAGAAAAAAAAGCCACTGTTGGATGCGTTGGAACACCGCATGAGAAGGAAGGAAAGATAGGTGGCGAAGCCCTAAAAACGCCGGTCAAGTTGACCTAGGGTTTTAGTATCTAGGGTTTTGACACTTAGGTTTTGGCCTAAGACTGTCGGTGAGATATTGTAATGTATAAATAATAACCTATATGAGGGAATAGGGTTAGCTTGAGTTTATTGATTCGATTATGAGATGAGAAGAGATTGCTATTGAGAGAGAACTATTGTATTGTGAGAGCAGTCTGTATTGTAAGATCTTCAGCTGGGTGTGAAGATCAACCCTGCAGCTAGGTGTGCAAGGAGGGGAGAGAAAGAGAGAGAAGGAGAGAAGATCTGCTAGCTGAGAGTGCAGATAAGAATTGTATGCTTCCATCTTAATATATTATAAGAACAGTTCTGTGGATGTAGCCCTAGAGAGAGGATGAACCATGTATATTTTTGGTGTTGTGCGTGATTGATAATGTGTTCTTTGTCATTTGATATATTGTTATTATATTCCTGTGTTGGATCTGATAGATAGTTGTGCAAAGTAGATCTTATCTGTGATTTGATATATAGATGCTATGTTGTTCGTGTGTTGTATCCACTTGGTGTTCCCTTGGTTGTAGACATCTCTGTCCTGCGCCCCCCAATAGCTACTTCGGGTGAGACTGCATCTGCTTCGCAGGTGTTGCCGAAAGGGCCAATAGTTAGGGCTTGTTGGTGCGCTCTTGGAGATGAACCCTGGGTCTGCCCCTGTGCCAACAGGCACCATGCTCAACTAGGCCCCCTATCTATTGAACTTGTTCCTCGACGACTGCAAAGACGCACAGGACTTGGGGACAAAGTTACATTACTCATGACTGCTAATTTTGATAGCACTAATCAAGCGGAAGGATCCCCCATACCCATATTTTTGTGACAGAATAGGGCGTTGCCACGCAACACGATATACATCAATGGGGAGCACTTCAAACCCCAAGAGAAGAAGTGGCAACGCGCGTAACTTTGCGCGGTACTTCAACGACATGCAAGAGAGCATATCTAATACATGGAGAATCACTCTGGAGTTTGTCGTGCAGTACCAAGGCATAAAAAACTTCAGAGCTACATGCGACAATATGTGGATCCAAGCCCACAAGGATCCAAAGAAGGAATGGTTGCAATTGTGATACTGCATCAGTGTCGAAGAGGTGTAGATGGAAATGCGGGATTGAAAAGATGAATAGAAGATCCCATTCATTACTAAGGTAGTGCCTACGGGAAAGGAGGTAGAAGTAGGGTTATCTAAGACACCTACAGGAGACAACGTTGCACCTAAAAAGCCGACATAGCAAGGGAAGCCCAGTCAGAAGCCGATGCAGTAGAAGAAGAGGAGTGTGCCAAAGAAGGATGCTCAGGCAAGGAAAAATGGCACTACCCTGGCACAAGGAGAACAAGGAGTGGGGGACACAACGACACAAGAAACCTCCTCGAAAACCACCCCACAAGAAACAAGGCCATCCAAGCGGCCAATTATACACACATGAGGGTCATGCAATAAGGCCAAGACTCATATGCAGCTGCATGAATACACAATTACTGAGGACAATGCTAACCTCGTCGCATAAAGAGTACAAGATCATGCAACTGAGCAATTCGAAGAGGCTCAACACCAGTGAGGGAGAATACAAAATGAGTTGGAGGATATAAGGCAAGTCCTGGAGCAAATAAAAGAAACACAAAGTCATGAAAGGAGAACATAGCCCTTCCACGCAACAACAGAAGTAGAGGCAAGGACCGCACCGAGCGAACAAGACAACATCCAAACCATAGCGCAAGCGAGTCCAAAATTCCAAATTACATTAGACATGCCGCAGATGGATGAAGCCGAAGCCCATACACCACTAAAGGATCTGGCACAAATAGAGTTGGTACTGGCAAGGATACCAACCAAGACATTGTACAAGCTTCAAGTTAGTGTCACATAGGAAGTGCAATCGTGCGCAAGGAGGGATGCAACAGAATTGCAGGAAACAAAGAATGGCAGGGACGCTTTGGAATTGGTAGTTGAGCATGTCAATCTCGAAACAAAGGAAGAAAAAGAATGCATAGATAGAATGGAACAGGGACTGACAACGATTTATAATCGCATCCCAGGCAGTGCGCAAGCAAT
This sequence comes from Picea sitchensis, assembly GCA_010110895.2. Classification (NCBI taxonomy): domain Eukaryota; kingdom Viridiplantae; phylum Streptophyta; class Pinopsida; order Pinales; family Pinaceae; genus Picea; species Picea sitchensis. The sequence goes on along the minus strand of SNQJ01S0065235.1, from coordinate 32,233 downwards.
AGAGAGAAGCATAGAGGAGAAGATCAATCTCATTGCACAAACCATTGATCAGTACAAACAAGAGATTGAGGAGCTAAAGGAAAGGATGAACCCTACGACTCCTCCCGAGGTTTGAGAGCAGAGGAGACAAGGAACTACACACCAAATAGTGGAAATGGAGAAATAAGCACACGTAGCAGAAGAACTGTTTGACAGAGCCGTGCAACTCTGGACAACATTGGAAGAAGATGAGCAAGATTAAAAATGGGACCAAGAAGAGGAGATAATGAATGCATCCATACAAGAGCACAACCAAAGGCATAAAGTGAAGAGCATCATAGAGCACTTGAAGGGCACCTAAGACATGAAGAAGCTACAGTCAGAATTGAAAACTGCGTAGACAAAGAAGCAAGCAAGACAAGCATAACTGGAACCCCTCTAAGAGAAAGCAACTCAGATGATTGTGAAATTGGAGGAGGAGAAGAAAACCAGAGTACAGACACAAGCATATTGTGCAACTTTGATACAGTAAGAGATAACAACACAAACTATAGAGGCACTCACAAACAAAGCTTCATAGATGAGAGAAAAAGGAAAGTAACTAGCATAAAAGTTCCTTAGCTTGGATAGGGTAGTGCAAGCAGCGTGAACTACCTAAGTGGCTTGGGATGAGCCACATGTCAGTGTTGGGGGCATGCTGGGTGCATGCCTCTTTTGAGGAAATACCTAATTTTGGTAAGGAAAGGCCTAATTTTGGAGAAGAACAACTGGTAGCAAAAGCAACACGTGCGAGGAAAAGCCACATGCAAAGAAGGAAAGTATGCAAGGTGCACATGTAGTTAGACCTAACTATGTTAGGTTTAGGGTTTTGGTAAGAGATTGTAATGAATAATAAGCATGTAAAATAGTATAAATAAGAACCTAGGAGGTCTAGGTCGGTCCCCGTTGGTTGGTTCTGTTCGAAAGGTTCCGAAGTTCCTAATTCAGTTATTGTAGTTCTGATACATTTTGTAAGCTTTTGAGCTATAGAAGAGTCAAGTAGGTTAGATATTGAGGGTTAGATCATAGGTTGAGGAGCATGGTGTGATATAGTCCGCCTCACAGAGGTTGTGGAACCTTTTTCATGATTGTATGATCAGAGATGTAGTGCGCGCAACACCATATTTTGCAGCAAACCTAATAAAAGAGCAGAGAAGCCAGATCTTTGTGGATGTATCCTAGGAGGGGGTGAACCACTATAAAACATGTGCTATCTTTAATGTTTGTTGCATGTTTGATTCTATAAGTGATTATTTTATAAATGAATGAATGAATGGTTAAAATGAATATGTTAGAATGCATGCATGGCTTAAACGATGAATGAATCTTAGGAATCAAAGAAGGAATAATCATATCAAATCCTTAAGAAGTTGGAATACAATCCCAGTTTTCCACTCATTCCTAGACTGCAAGCAACTGAGCATTGCAGTCACCCATAGAACTATCTCGGGTGAGACTGTGCAATGCACTCTGTGTGTTGTGTTGCCTTCTGGTTTACTAGGAGGGTTGATAGTTTTAGAGGGTTTTTTTTGGAAACCTGTTTAGATATGAACCTGGGTCAGGCCAAGAAGCATAAAGAGAGAGAAGAAATCCAACAATTAGAAATAGAGTTAGTCAATCAGGGGATTCACTAACTGATTGTTGTTAGTTGTTCATTATCCAATGCTAGCTTTGAGCCTTTGTATAGTGTAATGTTGTAAACATAGTTACCGATTCAACGAGAATTGTGACCTCAAAATGAAAACTCTAGCCCTTAAAACCCATATTTTTGCATAAAAAACATGAAAATCAACCCTCAAATCAAAAAGTGGTGCTATCGGTAGCATCATTTTTTAACAGGGTCAAAATTACAACATTTTTCGAGCATGGCCTTCAAAACTCATACAATAGCTCATAAAAACCTTAAAAT
>SNQJ01S0065235.1:18720-30296 GCA_010110895.2 Picea sitchensis | reverse complement strand
TGAAGATCTCATCTATCAAATCTCATACATGTCCAGTTCTAAATCCCAATTGAAAATAACTATCCACAGCTCTGAATACATCACTTCCTTTGCGATTTTTTCTTTTGCATTTTCATCATCAATTGGGAAGCCTATTTCCATACAACATTGCTTCTAAAACTTTGCATCAACATTTGATCTCTCCCCGCGACATATTTCAGAAAAATCATTATGAATAAACCTCGCCCTTTGAATGAAATTCATGGACATATTGTACTCATTATTCGTGTTATGATCCCATGTCAATAACTTTGCTTATGAAATTGATAAACCAACATAAAGTATGCATTTGGATATCTCAAAAAAAGGGTTATTGGGGTATTCTTGCATCAATTCTCTTCTAGCCTCTACAGAATGTTTCCTTTCCTCCAATCACATAATATTTGTAGTCAAAAAAATTTGATCTATCAAATTCGTCCCTACTAGGAACTTCCATTGGGTCAACAAGAACTAGGTAGTCAACCACAAGTGCATATGGATTGTACCTAATCAATGCTTTCAAATTGTGAATATGCAAGTGATGGGGTTTTCTATTTTGATATTTTTCTTGTCATTATATGGTTTTATAAAGCTACTTCACATTCAACAGAAATGTATGTCCATCATCAACTAAGTTTGTCATCCTCAATCTATTTTGAATGGTATTTTTTGTTGTTTTCATAATACCATCCTCTAGATCAGCACCTAGTGTTATTAATTCTCTGCTACCTTTAGGACTTTCATTATAATATTCAGAGCTAACGATGGTTTCTTCACCATCAACAAAATTTGCTTTCTTCCTCTTACGATTTAAATGAGTTTCATCTAAATCAGTGATTTCTTCATAATCAATAGGAATGGAATCATCCCCGACCATTGTTCTTTTGCGTTTATCTTGTTTATTCTTCTTAGAACAAGGAGTGATAACCTGATTGGGACTAATCTCAACAAAATCTTCATTTGGAGTTTCCTCATCGTCAAATGTAACCTTTTTAGGATTTCTAGAATGAGGACTTTTCTTCCATCTTTCATGCTCTTACAGCTTCAATCTTTGTTACTTTTTATTTCTTTTTCCTTCCTTCTTGTGTCTTATCGATATGAAAGGCATTGATGACTTTGATGATATTTTTCTCTGTAGAGTAAATCCCCACTAACATATGTGAAAGTCGTTCAAAAAAATCCTGTAAAAACAAAATATAACATTTATGTGTTAAATAAAATTAAAATATTAACATGATACTAAAAATAATACATGATACAAAAATAAAAATAAACAAACTTACATTGTCTTTCTCAATGTCTTCAATGATAGATGCACATAAGTCTATAAAACATTCGGCCCTATTATAATTGCTCAATTTCAAACAACATATAATCTTGATATAAGTCTTGGATTGATTCACAAGTGCATAAACAATATTTATGTATGGCACCAAATATATATCTCATAAAAAGCCAAGTGGTTGATAATTTCCTTGCACATGTTCAAACTCAAAACAATACAAATATAGAAGTTCTCCATTATTTCCTTGTTTTTCTTTAACAAACCAAGAATATTCCAGTTTGTTTTCACCTTCAACAGATTTCCACTCTCTAACATTCTTCATTGTCATTGACAGCTCAGGTGTTGGACCTTGAACAAATGTGCTATCAATTTGTTGCCTAGCATTCATGGAGGTCCCAATTGCAATTTTGGATGCCATTATTGCAGGTCATGATCCAGATACATTCACAGATACTTTCTTTCCTACCATTTTTTCTATATCAAAAAAATAAATTAGGTTTGGGAAATGTTTACATTATAATAAATTTTAAAAAAAAAATCATAGACCATAAAAATTAAACTTAAAAAAAAATTGACCCGAGGGATTACTCGGGCGATGTTGGGACCACGGCTTGTCGCTCCTGGGCCAACCCCTGGGTTGGGACCGTGACTTGGTCGCAGGGCCTGGGGCAATGTTGAGGGGTTAGCCCCCACGACCAAGCCTCGGGGGTGCCTAGGGCTTGGTCATGGGTGGACCGTGACTTGGTCGAGAGGGGTCTGGCCCCCGTGACCAAGCCCTCCACGCGGGACTGTGACTTGGCCTATGGGGGCGCTTAGGGTGATGCCTGATATCGCACCAACCCCCTCCGCGACCAAGCCCCAGGCATTGTCAGGCATCACCCCGAGTGCCCCCATAGGCCAAGTCACAGTCTCGCGTGGAGGGGCATCACGCCCACTAACCACCATGGGACAAAATTATTAAAAAAACAACAAAAACTGTAAAAACTTTATAAAAAAAATACCAAATTTTGCTTTTTTTCTTCGAAAAATACTAAGAATTTTATTAAAATTTATTTTGAAAAAGGTCTAAAAAGTTGTGATTTCTTTAGAAAAAAATTAGAAAACATCTAAAAATATTTAGGGTTTTTTATAATTTTTACATGAAAAAATCTCATGTGATTCAAAAATGATCTTATAAATGTTTTTTTGGTAAATGGTAAGAATTTAAAAAATAACTAACCTCTGAAATGGTATATTCTCCTCGAATGTCTTTGCTGGCAGAGGGGCAGACCCGAGGTTCGGTTCTAACAGCACACCAACAAGCCCTAACTACTACTGGCCCTTTCGGCAACACCTGCAAAGAAGATGTAGTTTCACCCGAAGTAGCAATAGGGGGTTGCAAGACACAGGTGTCTACAACCAGAGGAAATGCAAGTGGATCCAAGGCAACAACACACAGAGATCTAACTATTCTTACCAAGCATAAACCTACTTTGAACAGTTATATATCTTATATCTAACATAATTATGCATCAACAGAGTAACAGAAGCAAAGAACACACCATCAATCACACATAACAACAAGATATATGTGGTTCACCCTCTCCCTAGGGCTACGTCCACAAAACTGTGTTTCTTGATATTATATGAAAACATGTAGTTCGATATGTGCTCTTAGCTTGTAGATCTCTCTGTCTTTCTCTTGTTCTCTCCCCTCCCTGTGCACCCAGCTGCAGGGTTGATCTTCGCACCCAGCTGAAGATCTTACAATACCAGAAGGCTCTCCCACACAGCAGTTATCTCTCACGCCGCAACAATCACTCAACAATAATAATGAACTCTCAACCAACAACAAACTTGGAACGAACAACGAATGTTTCCTCATTCCTCTCGGTCTTTATTTATACATTACAATGACTCACAGACAACCTTAGGCCAAAACCTAGGTGTCAAAACCCTAAGTCAACTTGACCGTCATTTTTCGAGCCTCGCCAGCCTATCTTTCCTTCTTTCCCGCGAGGTGCGCCAAAGCATCCATTGGTGGCTTGTTCCCGTTTACTGAGTTGTCCACGATCCATCTTCATTGTTGATTTGTTCTCCTCGATCTTCTCATCCAATGGCTTGTTTTACCATACTCGGCTCCTTCTTTTCTACTTCTTTGGCCACTTCGACCCAATCTTAGTCAATGTGTCTTCCGCGCAATTCCCACTTCATCTTTCCTTTCCCTTTTTCTTCGCTTTTCTTCCTTACTTCATACTCAAGGGCCAACAGGCCCCCAAAACTCACATGTGACTCATCCTGAGGTAGTGCTAGACTGAACCTTTTATTTTACTTTGACGTGCTTTATGTTCTCCCTTCCCCACTGTGCCCAGACTGTCTTTTTTGTGTCTGGTACCTAGTTTCAACTGCACCTGGTACCTAGACCCTTCTTCTTATGATCTTACTGAGAGCTCCAAGGCAGCTGGTTGTCATAGTACAATTTCAATCGGCTCCCATTCACCAGACCTTCCTTCCATTCTCCATTCAATGTCTTCAACTGCGCAGCTCCTCCTTCTATAACATAGGAAACCTCATAAGGCCCAAGCCAATGTGTTCTAAACTTTCCTGGATGTTTCATGGACTTACTGTCGTACACAAATACCAGATATCCTTGCTTACATGATTTCTTCTTAATGTGTTTGTCATGATAGGCCTTTTCTCTTTCCTTTTGTACCTGTTGATGGAATCCTGCAATAAATTTGTCTTCCTCCAGTTCTACCAACTACGTGAGCCTCTCTTTAACAGTGTCAGTGTCATCCATATCTATGAAGGCTGCGATTCTCAGACTAGGAACCAAATATTCTATGGGTACAACTACTTCTAGACCATAGACCAACTTAAAGGGAGTCTTCGTTGTCAGCTTCTTGCCAGTAGTTCTATAGGCCCATAATATTGTTGGTACTCTCAAATCCCAATCGTCTCGGTTCACACTGCAAATCTTTGTCAGCATTGTCTCCAAGATCTTGTTGAATGCTTCGACTGTCCAATTCACTTGTGGATGATAGGGAGTGCTCTTTTGACGATGAACTGCAAATTCCTCAGTTAGGGCTTCAATAGTCTTATTAATAAAATTTCTAACTTGATCTCTCATAAGGATCCTCGGGCATCCAAACCTGGTTATGATATCATCAAATATGAAATGTGCAGTTGTAGTTGCACTACAGTCCTTAACTACTCTTGCTTCTACCCATCTGGTCAAATATTTTGTCGCAATGATTATGTATCTTGCTCCTTTGCGCTTTCCTCGTGGGTTGATAGGTCCCACGAAATCAATGGCCCATTTCTCAAATTCGTGTAAGGTTAGATGGGGTCCTAAGGGCATCTCATCACTTCTAGAAGGTTTCCCAACTTGTTGGCATACATCGCAGGCTCTGTAGAATTCCTTAGCATCCTTGTGTAAAGTGGGCCACCAGAGGCCAGCTCTAAGAACCTTCTGTGTTGTTTCTTTCCTTGCATAGTGTCCTCCTGCGATGCCTTCATGTGCTTCTACCAGAATCAGTGGTCTTTATGCCTCCATAATGCATCTCCTCAAGATCTCATTAGGTCCCATCTTATATAGTTGTCCAGCTATAAGTGAAAAATCTACAGCACGAACTACCAGCTGTTTCTTTTGAATGACTGTATATTCGTGAGGTGCCCTTCATGTTGACAGGAACTAAACTATCTCAGTGAAGTGATCATCAACCTTCCTGATGGCCAGCAACTGTGCATTTGGCATTGTATCCTCCAATCTAGTAGGTTCCTCTCCATGTTCTAACCTGGACAAGTGGTCAGGTCCCTTGTTCATTCTCCCTGGCTTGACCACTATTTCAAAATCATATTCCTATAATAGCAGTAGCCATCTGCATATTCTTCCCCCCAACACTGGCTTCTTGACTAGGTATTTCAGCGCAGAGTAATCAGTGAACATCTTAAAGTGTCCTCCCAACAAGTAGTGATGATATTTTTGCAGTGCATACACCATGGCTAAACCTTCTCTCTCGGTGGTAGTGTAATTTATCTCAGTTGTTGAGAGCTTCCTTCTAGAAAAGGATAATGGATGGTCAATATCTCTTGCTCCTGGTTGCGCTAGCATGGCTCCTAATGCAATAGAGGATTCATCGACATGCACATGAAATTCCTTACTCCAATCTGGGAAAACCAGAATAGGCGCAGTACCCATTTTTTGTTTCAGTGTGTAGAAGCTCTACTGGCATTCCTCTGTCCAGTGAAACTGACAATCTTTCTTCAAAATATTCTCCATGGGTGTTGTAATCTGTGCATAGCCCTTAATGAACTTCTCGTAGTATCCAGTATGTCCTAGCGCAGTGCACAGTTGTCTAACTGAAGTAGGAGGGGGTAGATCAACAATAATGGCAATCTTATGTGGATCTACCAACAATCCCTGCTTACACACAATATGGCCTAGCAACACTCTAAAGGGTGAAAAGAAGATGCACTTCTTCAGGTTCATGAAAATCTGGCATTGCTTGCACTTATCCAACATTAGTCTTAAACATTCAATATGATTTTTCAATAATCTAAAAACAGTGCAATCATCAAAATATGCTTCTAGAAATTTATGTAAAAACTCCTTGAATGCTTCGATCACCACCCTAGAAAAGATGGTTGGTGCATTCTTCAATCCAAAAGGCATCATTGTGTATTGGTAGAATCCCCATTCTGTTGCAATTGTGGTCTTATGGTGATACTCCTTGGCAATCATGATCTGGTGATAACCTGAAAATCCATCTGTGAAGGAGTAGACTTCCTTTCCTCCCACATTATCTAACACTTCGTCTATAAATGGTGTAGGGAATGGATCATGTAGACATGCATCGTTCAGTTTCCGCAAGTCTACACAGATTCTGATCTCTCTTGTTTTCTTGTCTTGAACCACCATAGGGTTGATCCATTCTGACTCTCCAACAGGTTCTATGATTCCCGCTTCCAACATTATGTATAACTCAATCTTGACTTTCTCCTTGTATTTGGGATTCAAACTGTAGGGTCTCTGCTTGACTGGTCTTGCATCTGGTTTCAATGGGATCTTCATTTCTCCCATGGGCCCTCTAATGTCGTTCATATCAATGAACTTGGTTGGAAACAAGTCTTGATATTCATGCAGTAGTTCTGTGATCTTGTCAATAGTGGCATCATCCCAATAATCTCCAATGTTTGCTAGCTTAGGTGCTTTCTCTGTTCCAATATTTATTTTCTTGATTTTGATTGGTTGTCCAATAAAGGCAGTTCGACTCCTGGTCCTTCTATGTCTCTTTGTCCTTCTGTTTCTGCGATGTTCACATTCCTAGGATCATCATCTTCATCAGCATTGATATTGTAACAACCTTGCAATTTTTGAAGGGGTGTAGTCCACTCGTCCTCTTCTTGCTCAACAGGGGGGTTAGGTGCCTCCTTAAAGACTTTCTGTCTGACAACTTGTAAAGCTTTATCTATTGTAGGGTGTTGACTTTCAAATAAAAATGTAGCTACAAAGTTCTGAGTCATACCGTACCAATCTGCAGTGGTGAGGCACAGTTCTGCTTGAAGATACCAACTGATAGGTGTTTTGTCCAGTGTGTTAATGAATTTATGCACCCACTGCTCTTGAGGAATGTTGCTCCATACCTCCTCACAACTTCGCACATGGTCCTTCAAACAGCTTTGACCTGTGTATCTAACTTCGCACCCTTCTACTTGGTCTGAAAAGCGCATTGTCATCAAAATGTGACATTGCACCCAGTCCGTGATGTTGTTTTTGTGTGTCCCCCACCATCTAGTTGGTGTTTCTTTCAAGGCCTCATCCAGTGCCAACAGCCTCTGTTGTACTAGTACAATTTCTTCAAATTCAAATAAGAAAGTCTCTAAGTGATTTAAACCATCAAATGTGGGCAAGTTACTTACTTTTGTGCCAATCCAATGAACTTCTCTAGTCAATCTAGCACATCTCCTCATAGAAACTTCATACATTTTGTTTTTCCAATTCTCTAGTGCTTCTTCTGAATCTGATGAGCATGCATTATCACTTCGCCAGCTTAAATTCCCATCTGTTGTAGGATTAATGTAATCATGTTGTCTTGCTGTCAATTTATATATATTCTCAAGTTCATAAGAATGATATTCTTCTCTAATGGTTTATGTATATCTGCGACCTTCATAAGGATTAAGAGGTGAAATGACCCTAAGTCCATCACCTTCAAATGTCATTCTTCTTTTCTTTAAATCAACCACAGTAGAATTATTGAAAGCCCAATCAATTCCTAACAACGCAGGATAAGGACAGGTATCATCAAATATCTCAATCACCTCGAAGTTTGCAAACGTCCTTACCCCGTTGATGTCCACAGGGACATGCTCCAATCATCCAAATGGGCTCACGGCCTGCTGATTAGACATTATGAGCCTGATAGGGGAATAAATCAGCTTAGGTTTTCCCATCAGTGCCCAGGTCTACTTTGTCATAACATTGACTTCTAACCCTAAGTCGAGGACCACATAGTCTATATCATAATCTCCAATTTGAGCATTAAGGTGTAATTCCTTATTTGTTCTTCTCTTTCTAGATACTTGATGTACTGCTTTGTTCAGCAGGGGGTCTATCCTGCCTAGCTCATACTATTTGATCAAATTTTGTAGCTCTTGTGCATCTCTTTCATCCTTAATCAAGTCAATGCAAGTACATAAGAATTACATAAGCTTGCTTACCTCTTTTCCTTCTATGGGCGAAGCAGACTGATCAAATGCCAGAGGCATTCTACATTCTCTTACTTTTGGTCGAGCCTTTGATGAAGAAGCTCGATCTCTTCCAAATTCTTTTCTTGCCTCCTCAAATGTCTACTTTTATTTCCTTGGATCAAACACTTGTGTCTTCTCTGCATCTTTTCTGACCCTTGATTCTTCTGTAGTCTTTCCTGGTGTCACCCTGTCTTCTCCTGTAACAGCGCCTCCTCTAGTGATAACAGCAACTCTAGGATCCTCTCCGTGAGGCCCTGCTGAAATTAGTTGTATATGTTGGTTTCCTCCTCATCGCTCTTGAAGCTTGGCTAATAGCGCTGGACAATCTTCAATAACATGTTCAAATGAGTTGCAGTAGCTACAAGTGGTACAAGGGTTCTGAAAATCCCTTGCCAAGTGTCCTGGTTGTGCACAGTTATAACAAATGATCTGACCTCAACCTCAACCCATGCCTCCTCCTCATCCTCTTCCTCTGAATCCACCGTGAGGATTGAAGTTTCCTCTTCCTAGGCAGTTAAACTGCGAATTATTTCCTTCCTGTTGCATCTCTCCTTGAATTGGATATGTATCCTTTGATCTTTCATGGAGGAGGTCATAATCCCTACAGCCCTTCTCATTGTGCCCCACGGATTTACAGAATGTGCAATAAAAGTTTGTAGCTGTCTGAACATATTTTTGCATGTAATAGCATTCACCAGGGAGATGTTTATTTCTACATACCTCGCACCAAGGTAGACTAGCCTGCTTCAAAGGATTGGAGCTCTAGAAGCCAAGTATTCATGAAATAGGGGACAATGCTCCTTATCATGGCCTTCAGATTTGCATCTGATGCGCCAGATGTCTTCTCTTCTATCTTTTCCTTTATCTTTCTTCATATCTTCGACCATGCAGAGACAAGCTAGTTAACTGACTCAAGATTTGACTCATACCTGAGCTGGATTCTCCCATAGGGGTTGATTCTAGTTTCATGGCGATCTCCAATGCCTCAGCCTGCGAAGCAACTTTCTGTTGCATCAAAGGGACTCTGATGTATGGTAGGAGGGAAACAATGAACCATTCTTTATTTTGTTCGTCTTGGATCTGAAAACTCAAAAGGCATGTCAAGGTCTTAAACCTCTGATCAAACCCCCACACCGATTCAGCTACTTTCTGCTTGATTTCTTTCAGTTATGTAATGCATTGTGACTCTGACTTGGAATTCTTGAATTCTGCACTTAGCCCATTCTTGATCTCATTCAGCAGTTTAGGTTGTGCAACTACATTAACAAACTTCATGTACCAACTCAATGCACGGTCTCTTAACGTAGTGATGAACTGAGCCCTCTTAATTGCTTCGTCATTGACTTTCTTAATACTCCATAGAGCCTCACATAGAAACCAATGCAAATCAGGATCTTCAAATCCATCTCCCCTAAATATAGGTAGCCTCATCTCATCTGCCATAGATCTTCCTAGGTTTCCTTACTGAGTATGTGTTGAACTATTGGTAACAGTGATCTGAGTGCTCTGGTGACTCTGACTACTCTAGTTACTTAATGCTGCTAAAACGACAGGAGGAGTAATAGTACTTACTTCAACAATCTGCGCAGTTCATGAAGTTTTTTATTCTTCTCGACGAGGTTCTGTGGTCTTCTCTTCCTCTAGCCCGGCAGACCCTGAGTGTTCCTCGGTCAATATCTCTTCTTCTTCTCCACTTTAGAACCCTTCGCCCTGTGCTAGTGGTTCATGGCTCTGCTCAAACAGGTTTACTAGAGGAACCTCTCTAAAGGTTCTCCCACTACGTGTATGTCCCACCTCTGCGTCGTTGTCACTGTCTGAATTCTTGAACATTAGCTTTTCAATATGACCAGCTACTGTATCTTCAAGATGTTCTTCTCATGCAATAGCATCTTGATCTTCAACTTCAAGAAGTGTAAAAATTTTCCTATAGGTCCTTTAAAGAAATATCTCTCTGCTTAGTTATATGACTCTACTCTGTCAATAGCAAACTCGGTGATGTACCCTCCAATGGTGTTATCGAACCAGTGATCTACTGCTCTTGATACATCGTTATCAACTCTCTTGACCTTCTTGATCATCATCGACGTCCAAACCACAGGCGGTCTAGATCTGATCTCAAATTGGGTATCTGTTAATCTGGCTGACCACTTGTATATATCCTTATGAATTCCTCCAAAGAAAATCTCGTGTATATCGGTAAAGATATACCTTCCCAACCAGTCTTCTGTACTGAGCTTAGGGTTCTTATTATGGGCTTCAGCAAAGTACTTTTCTTATTCTTCTATCCACTTTTGAATCTCTGTCTTCGATGGAAACCACCTTGACATTCCCTCAATAAGATCCATGTCCCAGCAATGGAACCATTTGGTGGCACAGGGGCAGACCCAGGGTTCGGTTCTAACAGTGTACCAACAAGCCCTAACTACTGGCCCTTTCGCCAACACCTGCGAAGCAGATGTAGTCTCACTCAAAGTAGCAATAGGGGATTGCAGGACACAGGTGTCTACAACCAGAGGAAATGCAAGTGGATCCAAGGCAACAACACACAGAGATCTAACTATTCTTACCAAGCATAAACCTACTTGGCATAGTTATATATCTCAGATATAACATAATAATGCATCAACCGAGTAATAGAAGCAAAGAACATAGCATCAATCACACAGAACAACAAGATGTATGTGGTTCACCCTCTCCCTAGGGCTACGTTCACAGAACTGTGTTTCTTGATATTACATGAAAACATGCAGTTCAATCTGCTCTTATCTTGCAGATATATCTCTCTTTCTCTTATTCTCTCCCCTCCCTGCGCACCCAACTACAGGGTTGATCTTCACACCCAGTTGAATATCTTACAATACCAGAAGTCTCTCCCACACAACACTTCTCTCTCACACTGCAACAATCACTCAACAATAATAATGAACTTTCAACCAACAACGAACTCGAAACGAACAACGAACCTTTCCTCATTCCTCTCAATATTTATTTATACATTACAATGACTCACTGACAACCTTAGGCCAAAACCTAGGTGTCAAAACCCTAAATACCAAAACCCTAGGTCAACTTGACCCAAGTTTTCCGAGCTTCACCAGCCTGTCTTTCCTTCTTTCCTGCGAGGTGCTCGAAAGTATCCATTAGTGGTTTGTTCCCGCTTGTCGAGTTGTCCACGATCCATCTTCCTTGTTGATCTGTTCTCCTCGATATTCTCGTCCAACGGCTCGTTTTCCCGTACTTCCCTCCTTCTTTTATGCTTCTTTGGCCACTTTGACCCAATCTCAGTCAATGTGTATTCCGCGTAGTTCATACTTCGTTTTTCCTTCCCCTTTTTCTTCACTTTTCTTCCTTACTTCATACCCAAGGGCCAATAGTCTTGTCGATGTTTCCCCCTTGTAGATTGTTCCAAACTATTTAAAGAATGATGCTCAATATTTAACGCAATGTAAAAAGACAAAACATGATTGTGTATATATAACAAAGATGATATAAATTACTATTAAGTGTAACGAATGTGGGATAAATAAATAAAAAGAAGAAG
>SNQJ01S0065234.1:67795-83749 GCA_010110895.2 Picea sitchensis | reverse complement strand
CAATGGAGACATGGTGTAGCATTTTCATCAGTCTCGTTTCATGGGTGGTGAAGCAAATGAAGTAACTAACATACATGCTAACCTATCTTCCTAGGACAATTAACCCAGGTTAAACTGTTGGGTTAAGAAATTACTCTACCTAAGGGCTATCTGACCAAGATTAGGCAGTCTGGTCAGATTTATTCACTAATCTAGCCTAAGGGCTATCTGACCAGGATTAGACAGTCTGGTCAGATTTATTCACTAACCTAGCAATATTAAATTTAAAAAGTAATTGGCCATGCTTGAAAGGTATGGCCAAGTTACTATTAGTGCATGGGGCTTTTTCTTTTCAATTCTTTTATGCCCTCTTTTCTTTTACTATTTTTTCTTTCTTTTTTTTTTCTTTCTTTTTTTTTCTTTTTCTTTTTTCTTTTCTTTTTCTCAAATTATTTGCAGAATGAAAAATCATTTGTCAATAAAAACACTAGATATAGATAATATCCAAGTCATTAGTTGATTCCCATAATTTATGGGGTGATAACAGCGGGCTTGGAAATGGCAGAGGAGGTGCAAGATCTGATGTACTTGCGAGCATCTTATCAAAGCTTCGACCAATAAAAATGATTATGCAGTACTACCACTGTCTTTTCTACACCAAAATGTCTCGATTCCACACTGTAATGAATTTCCTAGATCATCTTTGTATGCTCGCTTGAAGGAACACAGAGGTGGCTCAGATGGAATAATAGTCCATCCTGGAGATGAAATTTGGGAAATGTTTTTCCTCCACTCAATGTTTGATAGGAAGTAGAAAATTCAAAGTCAATATTGTATATTGGTGGCCATCCAAATGTCTCATGTCCAAAGGAGTTGAGAACCGTGGTTAGTGCTACCACCGGGGGTTGACTGAGGAAATCTGCAACATAGTTGATGCTACTTTTCTTGTACTTGATATTCAAGTGGAATTGTTGTAGGTACATGGAACACTTCTAATGACAGTCATTTTGTAACTTTCCTTGTGCCTGCATGAATTGCAGAGGCATGTTATCAATGTGGATGACCGTTTCCTTCTCTAAAATGTAATGCTTCCACTGTCGACATGCCTTCACAATGGAGTACATCTTTTTGTCATAGATGGGGTATATTCGAAAAAAATTAGATATAGTTTCTATATTATAGGCTACATGATGCCAATGTTGAGTGAGGACTGCACCGATAGCATAATCTGAAGCATTTGTCTCAATCTCAAATGGTCGTGCAGGTTTGGAAAAATGAGGACTGGTGTTGAGTAGAGGCGGGATTTCAGATCCTCGAATGCTTTATGTTAGTTCATAGACCACACAAACTTGAAATTCATGCCACCCTTGGTCACTTGGCTTAGGGACCAAGCAATATGGGAGAACCCACAAACTGCTGGTAGAAGTTAGCAAGGCCCAAGAAGCTACGGAGCTCGGTCATTTTTTTCGAGGTCGACCAATCGCGGATGACTTGGATCCACATGTACACCATTCTCATCCACGATGTATCCCAAATATTGGATTATTTTCATGCCGAAGGAACACTTCTCCAAGTTGGCATATAACTTGTGTTGTCACAGGTTGCCCAATACCTATTGAATATGCTCCAAATGTTCCCCCCAAGTTTTTCTGAAGATGAGGATGTAATCCAAATATAAAACCACAAAAGATTTTGTGAATGGTTGTAATATATCATCCATCATCTGCATGAATGTGGCTAGGGATTTAGTCAAGCCAAAAGGCATGACCAACCACTCAAAGAGGCCTTCTTTGGACTTGAAGGTTATCTTCCACACATCAATTTTCTCAATCAACACATGGTGATAACCTGACTTCATATCAATTTTACTGAGAAACTTGGCTCCCTTGATTTGATCGAGAAGCTCATCAATCCAAGGAATTGGGTATCGGTTCTTGATTGTGATCTTGTTCAAGGCTCTATAATCAATACAAAGTTTCCATGTCACGTCCTTATTCTATACTAGAACAATTGGGCTCCCACAAGGTGAGGAGTTGGGTATGATGTGGCCCTTTATAATTAGCTCTTGGATATGACCTGTGATTTATTCATTCTCCATAACATAATGCATGTATACAAGGTCGTTATGCAGAGGAGCACTAGGTGTTAGATCAATTGGGTGCTTTACCTGATAGTACATAGTCACCCCAATAGACGAGGTGAATATGTCTTTGTACTCCTCGTCTATTCCTTCCACCTTTTTCTACCAGGTAGATAGATCTCATGTAGAGGTTTTGGCGGTTGCAGTGACCTTTAGTTTACCTTTCGATCTAACCATATGAAGGAAAAACCTCCTGGTATGAGAAACCACCTTTTTGCACTGTTTCACAGAGATCAAAGAGACCGTCATATTTGGGACTGCCTCCGGTACCCTGTAGAGTTGATCTCCCAAAGTAATAATGACACTACAAGGCCTAGATTCATAAAAAACATGGTGTTTCCACATATATGGTTGTCCTAGAAAAACATCACAAACTTCAAGTGGGGAAACATCACACAATACCTCGTCTTTGAATGGTTTGATGTCATAGTGCAAGTGACATTGTTGGTTGACGCAGATGTCTCATCCCTGGCTTAGCCAACCGACGATGTATGGATGAGGATGTTGAGTCATTTTCAAGTTAAACCTCTTGACAACCTCTGTTGAGATCAGTTTCTTCTAGCTACTGCTTTCAACAATGAAATGTAGTGGGGTTCCCTTCACCCACATCTGTGAGTGGAAAAGACGCTCCCCTTCTTCAGGCTCCTCTAATTCCTCTAGCTAGACTTTTGTGGTAGCGATGTTGACATTGGCTTCTACATCAATGATCCATCTTCCATTTTCTGGCTCGAAATTAGAGTTTGAGTCAGCATATGACCCTGGGGATTTCATATCAACCAACAATGAATGTTTGGAGTGACATTCATACATATTGTGCTAAGGGATTTTGTGGAACTCGCACCATTTTCTAGTGTCCTTTGAATTTCGATTACCCTTCCTTTTTGGTGTCTTGGGATGGTTATCCTAGGTTTGGACATCCTTTCTTTGTCCTTTGGTCTAGGATTTAGGACCACCCTTACCATACTTCGGTTTTTTGGTATTTGCAAACCCAAACTCCAACTTGTTTTGCTGCTTGAATTTCTGCTCAATTTTTATAGCATATCGATAAGCGACTCCTAATTGTCCAGAAACTCCATTTTGGATTAGATGTACCTGTGTTGAACCCCATGATATTTTAGGACTAGATTCCACTCGTAATCTTTGATACCCATCTTGGTGTGCGAGGTATGGAAAGTATTTGTGAACTCCAACACCATTTGGCCCCTCTCTTAGTGCAGTGTGGTCCATCTTGTATTGATCATCATAACTTTCAACAGGTTAATATTGTTCCTTGAGGGCATCAACAAAATCCACCTAAGTGGATCCTGGCAAAAAAATTCCAGACTCATCCTTGACATATTTCTCAGAGTAAGTCTCCCACCAATATTTGACATGGGGATGGGCCTTAAGGATCATGAAGGTGATATTTTCATTGTTGGAAAAATTGTGGACAAAGAAATAACCCTTTAGTAGATTTAACCATTTTCCAAAGTGTCGACATCTATTTGGCGTTCAAATAAAGGAATATCAAAGTTAAATTGTACCTTTAAGGGAGTTTCATCTCCGAAGTGATTGTTGATTGAAGGTGCCTCCATTGTTTCCAGCAACCATCGAAGGATTTGGGGAAAATTATCCACCATCTCGTTCCTTTTTTGCGGAAGGGCTTCCTCGAGCAACAGTTTGAAAGGATCCCATGTCATGTTGTACCTCTTTTCTTCCACCATGGAAGGTCGCTTAGGCGTGTGAGAGTGGTTTTCCTCAAGAGATACAAGATCGAGACCCAAGACTCTATACACTAACCTCATTGGGGACATGCACTGAGGATAGGAGCAGACCGCTCTGATACTATTGATCTGGATTATTTTAGGAATTATATGAAGACATATATATAATAGAGATATAACAAATAATTACATAGAGATATGGAAAGGAACATAATAATATAGTAAATCTCAGATTCTATTAATAAATCTATGAAATACAAAAGACTGTAAAATGAAAAATCACACAAGCTAGCTAGAATTGTGGTATCTTATCTCAATACAAAAGACTGTAAAATGAAAAAGCACACAAGCTAGCTAGAATGGTGGTAGCTTATCTCTGAGAAGAGATGTGTTGGCTATGCTCATTCGCAAGAAGCCAATTACAATGAGGCTCCAAAGGCCTTTTTAACATAAATCATAAATGAGAAAACCCTAAACTTCCAAAAACATAACCCTAGGAGATGAAGCCCCAAAAGTCACTTGGGGCCCGATGAGGTAAGTCGGTACATAAACTTTCGAAGGTCGCAACTTTTACATACGATCTATGTTTTAGGTGCACAATAGCTCGTTGGAAATAAATATCCAAGGAATATACACGTTTTTGGCACACTCTTGCTAAATCCTATAGTGTGACTGTGGCGGGCCCAAAAAATGTTGTTTAGGGCCTCAAAATGGCCCCGAAAGTTTAGGACCCGAAAAACTAGGAAAAAATGCCAAAATGGAAATTGGGCTTTGATCCAATGGAGTATGTGGGTGTCCACCTATATCCACTTGTATTATATGCATAGTACATATATCCATATCCAAGCCACACCTTATGGCAATAAGAGAGAAGGTCTTCATATTGAATCACACTTCTGATGATCCCCCACCCATGAATGGTTTTCTCATGCAACCTCTAACTATATCGAAGAATCTGTCACAAATTTATGAAGGGATTAAGGTTTGAAGATATTCATGTCTACGCTGAGCATCAATCTCAATCACATGATAGAACCTTAATTCTGCATTCAAAGCTATATGCATCTAAAAAAGTTCCTCTATTGCAATTGGTAGAGACTTGGTCCCCTTTACAAATCACCTTGTTGAAACAAGTTGTCAATTTGTAAATTATAATAACAAGAGGATTCATTTCCATCTCACAAAGTCATAGTGCACCAACCTAGTTTTTACTACTTACCATTGCCATTACTTTGTACTACTTGCCATGATTATCTTGAGGCATAAAAGTTTGAAAGATAATCCAAAGTTGCAAATTCTTGGCATTTACACATACAAGCCTTTTCTATTTAGATTCGTATAGTAACCATTAAATCAATAATAACATCTACACAATGTAAACGAACATGGAATTTTAGGTACAAGAAAAAGGGATGATATATCTCTCACCATTGTTTGGTTTTTACCAAAAGTTTTAACTAGGATTGACCAAGTATTTTATGAACAATATTATGATAAATTTTTAGAATGTATATTTACTTGTTAATCCTATAGTAAATTAGTGTTCATTCAATCATAACACACAAACAATTTGCTTAGAACATAACACGAATTTTCAGAGTAAATGAAGAGGTACTTATCTTTTTCAAAAGTTGAATACCAAATAACTAACCAGGATAGAGAAATTTTACAACCAATTGTAGGTATTATGTTATGGACACCAACCCCTATCCAAGCTATGACACCACTAGGGTGAAGAAGGAAAAATCAATATTCTCTCAAGTTGTTATTCCAATCCAAAAAAACATGAAAGATCAACCAAGCAACCAATTGTTTATTTCTTTAATCAGGATAGCTTTGGCACTCACAATACCTGCTCCACACAACACAAAGAAAATACTTCCTTCTCTACTCAATAGTGCCTAAAAAATTATCTTCCCTCTATTGTTCTTCAGTGTATTCATAGAGAGTCCATCTATTGTCCATTTTCAAGTTTAAATCTAGTATCTTTCCTCTTGGTTCTTGGATAATTTTATGACCATCTTTCTCTGGGGATTGTAAATATGTCTCTCTAGTTAGTTTGGCATTCCTTTTGCATGAGTGAAATATCACAAGTAAGATTCATGTTATCATGGGATTTGAAGTTGTGCAAATCCCAACACAATATCACAAAATATTGTGCAAGTATAGTAAAATCCTACCATTGTCACCTTAGTAAGAAATCCCCTCATTTTAGTGATGGATGAGGTCCACCACAAGGGATGCTTCCCTGTTGGCCTCAAGGGATCAAAGTAAAGATATATAATCCTATCATCCCTTCTATTGATCACCTAAGTCAACGTCTAGGTCAAGGAGAAATGAGAGGTAAATGATAGTTTGAGTACCTTCCCAGAACAAGAACACTTTATATCATTTATATAATCAATTCCAAGTACAAGTATGCAAGTAAAACCTCTTTAAGACACTAAACAGTGAAAGATACTACGCCTGTCATAAAATTGCAGCAATTAACAGTAGTACAACAACAAGAAATACATTTCAACAACAACAAGAAATACACTTCAAAATTGCAACAATTTACCATGAACACTTAACATTTACTCAATAGAACAATGTCCAATCATTAGATGCAATTTATGGGTATGTTAGACCACTATTAGAGCAATGTATGCAACAAATTGGTGTATGTTAGTATGGTTGTAGAAACATTTTGCAACAACATCAAGTATATTAGTGAATTAGCTTACGTTGGGGTTAGTAATTAAGTTAGTAGAAAGCTTGAGAGAAATAAAATTGACAGTTTATTGATCACTTTCACCACAAGAGAGCTTAAATGATTAGTGTCTTAGGGCTATGGAGTCCTTTACAAGAGTAATAAAATATGTTTGGATAATGATAGTGGCAAGATCTAAGAGGTAGGGTTTGAAATATAAGGTTCTAGCACATTAGGGCCTTAGATTTCAAGCCTTAAAGAGAAGGGTTTCTAGAGTGCAAGAACTTTTGAGCTCTAGCAACCTTTTCTCTCTTCTTAAATTCTTCAAATATGTCACAATCAAGAGTCTAGAATCAAACTCTTAAAGTGATATCACTTTAGGGATTTAGGATTTTAAACCTTGGTAGGATTTCCTTCACAAATTATGGATAAAATTAACCTTGTGAGAGGAGGTAGCACTTATGCTCCTCTCTTAGGGTTTCACCAAGAAAAATCTTCAATATGAACAAGTAAAATTTACCATAAGCATTCAATAACATGAAATGAAATTGAATAAATTTACTTACTTCACCAAGATATGACAAGAGAAAACCCTAATTGCAACAAATTCATCCAAAAATCATCAAATAATGATCCACACTTATCCTCCAAGAGATAACACATGAGTAAAAAGAGCCAATGATCCTAATAGGGGGGGATTTCAGACTTGTCTCTCACTTGTGTGAGAAATTTGTGATGATCAAAATGAGTCTTAGCTAGCCATATTTATATGGAAACCCTAGCCACCAAAAGACTCTTATGAAAAGTCACATCTTTACACAAGAGGGTCAACCCCTTCAAATTGTCTTTTACATTTACAAAATCAAATATTACATAAAATAAAACCCTAAAGAGGGTGACATCATTCCCTGGTAGGGTGATGCTAGGATCATGAGATAGACTTCAAGTTTGAAAAGGTGGAATGTTGGGCCTCCAAAGGCCAAATTTCCATCTCTAAAGTGTCGAGGTCCATGCTACATGCCTTCTCCATTAATCCATCAAGAAATCCATCAAAATCCTATCCCCTATCTGACATAATGGGCTAAGAGGGTGATGTCTAGGCCTCCAAAGGACAACGTTCAAGTAGAGAAGAGTGGAGTCTCATCCTCTAGCCATTCCAAGATGCCTCCAAAGAAAAATTCCTCCATCATCAAAATGCAACATTCATCATCAAATGGTGCCCCAAATGTGGGGTATAGCATTTGTCCTATGGGAAAGGTCCTACAAAGACAAACAATTATGCCCTACAAGGGTCAACAAGTCATATGAATCATTCCAGGTAACCCACATATAATAAGAGAACCACCCAAGCATGTGCATGAAATCCCCCTTTTCAAACTAAACAAATTCTAAAAGACCTTATAAAAATTTCCTAATTTAGGTATGGGAGGGGTGTCAAGCTGCCCTATTGGGTTAGCCAATCCCAAAGCCAAGGGTGTTTTCCAAGGTGAACCTATCTAGATAATTGTAGTGAGGGTGAGGTGGATTTGGGACAAGACTTCTAGGCATGGGATTCTTGACGTACAAGGATTTGTATTGTCTCATTTATGGGTGCCTTTGTAGAGGGTGTCCTGCCCTTCATTCGCGATGCAACATTTTTCCAAGCCCTTTTATTGTCATTAATTTATTAAGGTGAAAAACATTGAGTAATATGTGAAATATAAAGTAAAGAGCACAAAAATGTCACTTGAATCTATAAACACTCAAAGTGCCATATCCAATGGAAAGTAAGGGACACCACAAAATGTTTTTCCTCAACAAGTAGGGCATTTATTAATTATGTGATTTCTTTTGCAAGTCTTTCATTTTTTGGAGAAGCATTTTATTGTTCCCAGGACTTGAGGGTGAGCATCTATAAAGATAATATTGTCTTTTAAATTTTTCTAGCTACAATACCTATGGGCCTTTAGCCCCTTCTTCCCATGAAATGAGGTACAATCCCTTCTTGGGTCAATATACCTAGAAACCTAGAAGAGGAAACATAGGGGAGAAAACACGTAAGGTGGTAAGTATGGACGAGAATGGTGTGATGACCCTTCAAGAAAATACCTAGTAGAAACCCTTATCCCAAGGGTGACCAACTTTCTAGGACACAATGACAACCACCAAGGTCAAATTAGGCAAAAGGTATAATTTCCAAGAAAACGTTCATAATAAATAAAGGATTCTTTGCAACATGTTCAAATGATTTAAATATTAAAGTGAAACTTACCATGACACCAGAATTGTTACCTCATGAAGAAAGACCAGTTTTCCTCTGGGACCAAGTCGATGTAGTGTATGATGCTCTATTGTTGGTGATGAGTGGTGATCAATACGAATATGAAGGACCTTGCGGGATCTAATGATCAATATGACTCTTAGCACTCCATGTATGATACTTGTAGGCCTCGAGACATGATCTCCTTAGTAACCCCTAGACTGAGGGGGTAAAATTTGGCTCCTACATGGGGATATGTGCTCACCTTAGATCATATGAGAAACTCAACATCTCCTGGCATGATATGTACCTACACACACTAAAACAAGACACATTAGGATATTGAAGGGTAGTGCACTCACCCCTTATTCATATGAGAAAATGTGCTAACTATAAAATGTAGAGAAATACTTGCAAATATTTTTTTTTGACATTTGTAATCTACATACCAATATGAGTATGAAAAGAATAAGAATGTAACATAATAATATGAAATGATGCAAGAAAATAATATGTAAATCATAAGTTTGTATGCAAATCCAATCAAGATGAAACTATACTACCACAACATGCATGATGCAACATATATACAATGCAATGTAGGATGCAAATGCCTACCCTAACCTATTATAGTCACGCTCTTTCGGGGAAGTAAAGTTTGAGAAGGCTAGAATTAACATGTAACTTCATCCTTTCTCCTTCAAGCATGGCTAGGTTGAATGAATTGAGATTGGATTCACCTATGATATTTTGGGGCCTAATCCATAGGCTATATAACTTCTTATGCATTCATGGTTTCTCCCTTATTTTGTCCCATAGTAGCACTTGGTCTCCTTCTTTGAAAACTATGTTCGTCTCTTTGTGTTCAAATATTCCTTTAATTTTCTCTTGGCTTCGTGTCATTTGATCCAATGCATTCCTCCTGGATTAATCCAATTCTACCAATTGATTGATTCTTCCTTGCAGAGACTCCTTATCATCCATGTATTGTTGTGAGAAACTTAGGGTATGGATCTGGAGGTTGATGGGAAATTTAGCTTACAATCCGTATACGAGATCAAATGGGGTCTTTCCTGTGGAAGTCTTTGTTGTAATGTGGTCTGCCCAAAATGCATACTTGATCTTACTATCCCAGGCCTTCCCATTTTCCCCTACAATCTTCTTAAAAATATTCATCAGGTTTTCATTACTT
Organism: Picea sitchensis; assembly: GCA_010110895.2. Taxonomy (NCBI): domain Eukaryota; kingdom Viridiplantae; phylum Streptophyta; class Pinopsida; order Pinales; family Pinaceae; genus Picea; species Picea sitchensis. The sequence continues at coordinate 73,804 of SNQJ01S0065234.1, read as the reverse complement.
GATTTTTCTAATCCATTTCCCTAGGGATAGTAGTTGGAAGAGTGAGATAATATGATCCCATATTTGAAGTAGAATTCTACCAATGCAAGGGAGCTAAAGGCTTTAACATTGTCAGTAGTAATATTGACACGGGTACCAAATCTTGTTATGATTCTTTCCTCGAGGAAACTCATGACAACTTCCTTGGTTTCCTTTTTTTGGGGGATGGCCTTCTGTAGTGGTAAAAACCCAATGATATCCATTGATGGATTTATCCTTGAATTCACCAATGAATTCGATACCCCATTGTTGAAAAGAAGGTTAAAAATGATTGGTTTCAAAGGCAGTGCAGGTAGTCGTTGTTTTCTTGTGAAGAACTGGCTAGGTTGGAAGGATCTGACATAACGATGGGTATCGGTGAACAATGTGGGCCAATAATATATTTCCCTCATGATATTATGTGTGGTATTACAGGAAATGAAGTGACCACCACAATACCCTAAATGGAGTTCCTTAATCAAATGGTTCACTTCATCTTTATTCACACATCTAAGGATGATTCTGTTAGGGTTCTTCCAACGCAAACCATATTGGGTCAAACAATACTTCATAAAAAATTTGAAAATGCACATAATAGATATACCTAAACAATAATACACACATTTGCAGAGAGAATTTGAGAAAGAAGAAGAAGGAAAGAAAGAATGGAAGAATTATCATTAACCGTGATGAATAATGAATACTTTACACATGATATACTTTGTATAACTCAATGATTGCACACTAGAGGAGACCAATGTGCCATAGTGGTGGTCTAGAGTGATTTGGACACACACCAAAAGTTATGGGAGTGAATTTCCACCTAGTCTAGTCTCTTAAGCAGTTACGGGAGTGAATTGCCACCTAGTTGAGTTAACTAGTCAGCTAGTCTTCATTTAACTGACTGAACAGATTGTAGTGAGGAGTAGATCAAGGAATCAAGGGTAATGCGCCAGTCTAGTGACGATCCCAAGGAAAGTGTGCATTATCATGGTGATGATCCCAATGTTGCATGGTGACAAAACTAATGCAACATCTAGACTCAACTCAAATAGTCAAATTGAAGTGTCAACTAAAAGAGAATATTCTCCAGGTGGAATATTCTCTCCTAAAATACAAGAGACTGGATAATGACTAACTATGACTAATAAACAAGAAATAAAACTTAGGAAAAACAAATCCTAGGTGTGTGTGTGAAGTAACTGCAACACCCCCCTTGAACATCACTATGGTGAAAATAAAGAATGGGTCCCGTCAACAAGGCCGTGTTAGGTACCCAAATACNAACTATAGTTTCAAGGGAATTGTGTCCTTCACTCCAAGACAACTTCATAGAGAATGGAACTTCTGCTCGGTGAAGGTCTTGGTGAAGATGTATGTCGTTTGTTCTACTAAAGGATAGAACTATAGGTCAATGATCCCCTCATGTACTAAGTCCTGTATGTAGTGCATGTGGATACTAATGTGCTTCGTCTTCTACCTCTGAACTCGATCTCTGCAGAATTTTAGAGTGCTCTGGTTTTCATGCCAGATGACAATCAACCGATGAAACTGAATGCTCAACTCATGGAGAAATGTTTGTAGCCACATAGCCTAAATGGTTATGTTAACTACCCCGTTTTACTTTGCCACGGCTAAATATAGAGAAATGACATCTTGCTCGACCAATAGATAGTCCCTAAACGAATTGAGATCAGTTCTATCACCAGCCCAATTGGAATTAGCAAAACCGATGAGATATAATGTAGAGTCTGTTGCATAATGAATCCCAAAGGTGATGGTGCCTTGTATGTATCAAAGGATATGCTTTGAATCCTTCCAATGTAGCTCATGCGGCTCCTGCATGAACCTGGAAACTACACCAATTGCATAGGAGAGGTCTGGTATGGAGTATGTGAGATACAACAAGCTATGCACTAGTTGTCTGTACAATGTGTTTTCAACCAGTGGAGTCTCCCTTCCATCCTAAAGTTTAACTCCTGATAGGAAAGGATTCGAAGAAGACTTGCAGTCTATCATGTGAAATCTCTCAAGGAGATCTTGTGCATACTTGGCCTGAGACAGTTTGATGCCTAATGCATCTTGACTGATGTCGAGTCCAAGGAAGAAGTGCAGCAGACCCATGTCCGTCATCAAAAACCTGTCATGTAGAATCCTATTGACTACAGCAATCATTGAATTCGAGCAATCGATGATCAACAAATCATCAACATACAAACCTAAAATTAGAAGTGAATCATTCGTCCTGAGCATGTAGGCATTCAGGTCTGATTTACAACGTACAAAGTTCTGTGACAACAGGTAGGAGTCCATCTTGTCATACCAATCCCTCGGAGCCTGCTTGATGCCATAAAGGGACTTCTTCATTTGACAGACCAAAGATGAGTTATGCATACATCCCTGGGGTTGCTCCATATAGATCTCCTTAGAGAGATCACTATGAATAAATGCATTCTTTGTGTCCATCTGATGGACTTCCCATCCTTTGGTTTCTACAATCGCAAGTGTCAATCCTATGGAATCCATATTCGCTACTGGAGAGAAGGTCTCATTATAGTCAATGCCATGAACCTGCTGAAAGACTTTGGAAACAAGCATGGCTTTGTATTTTCTAATATGTTCATCTATTGAGCTCTTGGTCCTATAGACCCATCTGCATATGACAAGTTTCCTCCCAGAAGTAAGGGGAACTAGATCCCAAGTCTAGTTCTCAAGGAGGGAGTTGTACTCCTCCTGCATGGAGGATTCCCAAAAGGGATTTCTAGAAGCCTCGCCATAAGACTATGGATCTGAAGAATGAACCAAGCAAATATGACTAGAGGGGAATGGTTTAGTGGAAGTGAGTGCAACAAGGGGCTCCTCGAAATCATATCTAGTCCTCCTAGTATCGATTGGATCACCAATGAGATCCCTTGCATCCTGAAGAGTAGTTTGTGCCCACTTGGGCCTCTGCTCTGGCTCTACAACTGTTTCTGGATGCTCTGACTCTACATCTGACTATAATGACTCTGAATCTGAATCATATGAGTCATCTGAATCATAACTCTCATATGAAGAAAAGTTGGCATGTGCATGTTCATCATCTCGGATAGGTGGAAGAATGAATTAGGTGTTTTCATGCGACTAATAAGGTGCATGCAAGACACTTTCCTCGAATTGGACACTTCTCTCAATGATGAACCGGTCTGAGGAAAGATCAATAAGCCTATATCCCTTCACACCATTGATTTATCCAACAAAAATACACTCAATGTTTTGTGGATCAAGTGCCTTCCTCTTTTCAGAGGGAATCTGAGCCCATGCACGTGAATCGAAAATGCAAAAGTGGGTCACTTCTAGTTTGAGGAAAATCCAAGCCTCGTAGGGTGTATTGTCCTTGATATATCTACGGGGAGATCTGTTTTGGATGTATGTTGCATAATTAAGTGCTTTGGCCCATAGTCTCTGTGGTAGTGACTTTGCATGCAGCATGGAAGATGCCATCTCCTTTAGAGATCTGTTTTTCCATTCAACAACTTCATTTTGTTGTGGAGTATAGGGAACTGTATGCTACAGCTGAATCCTTCCTCACAGCAAAGGTTATGGATCCTATGATTTACATGTTCTCCCACGTTATCAGTTTGGAGGACTTTGATCTTCTTTCCAGACTGTGTCTCAACCAAGGCTTTGAAATCTTTGAGGTGTTGAAAGACCTCGTATTTTTTCCTAAGAAATTAGATCCATGTAAAACATGAGAAATCATCAACAAAAATGAGAACAAACCTCGTTTTGTTGATGGATGGATGTGGAAAAGGACCCATAATGTCACTGTGGATCATATCTAAAGGTGCGGAAGCTCATTGAGACTTTCCTTTGTTGAATTTCTCTTGAGGGTGTTTTCTGAGAACACATCCCTCACATACTCCCTTGGAGAAATGGATGTCTGGTAGACCATGAACCAATATTTTATTTCTTATTTGTTTCATGTATCTAAAATTCAAATGTCCAAACCTTTCATGCCATATCCTACTACTTTCATCAACATGAGTAAGCAGTAAAGAAGAATCTGGTTCAATAAATTCAGAAAATGTATACAATCTAGATTGATGATTTACCTCACTGGTAGCAACCCTAGAGTTGTTTTGCATGTCATACATGTCCAAGGAATTTGGTGTGAATATGAATTTCTTTCCGGTGACGAAATTCGTCATCTGATACATGGAGAGAAGGTTGACGAAAAGTTTGGGAATGTGCAACACATTCTCGGAGATTTTGTTGGTGAGTTCAATCCTTCCTTTGTCAGAGACTTCGACATAAGAGTTGTCCCCCATCAGAATAAGAGTACCTTTGCATGCATCTAATGAAGAATAGACTACTTTTGAGGCAGCCATGTGATGTGATGCTCCTAAATCTATGATCCAAGCATCGAGACAGGAGTTGATGACAAGCAAGGCATGGTTAGAATTTTCTTTCTTGGGATTCATATCTTCTGGCTTCTTCTTCTTGGAACCATCAGGGATGCAATATACAAGGTTGTTTTTCTAAAGTATTTGAGACATTAGATATACTTGTTTTTGCATGAATATGGATTCTGGATGGAATCCTTTGTGACAATATGTGCATTTCTCCCCTTTTCTTCCCTTTCCCCCTTTGGATCCAAAGGCATCGGTGAATGGTTTTGTGTACCCTTCCTTCTTCAAATGTGCATGAGATTTTTTTTTATATTTATCTTTATATTTATGATATTGGTGGCTGCCATCTTCCATAGTATGTGCATTCTCCTTTGGGCCTTTGATTTTTCCCATGTTGATGAGCTTGGTTTTCTCTTGTGTCACGGATTCGATAAAGTCCTCAAGAGAAGGCATCTTCTAGGTGGCTCCAAAGGTGAATCTGACAGAATGGAATGTGGATACGAATACAGAGAATTCAAGACCAATTTTGGAGAGATTGGTGAGAACCATTTGTTTCTCCTCCATAGATTTATCAACCCCGCAAGCTTTGAGTTGGGACAGTAAATTCTTGAATTTTGTAAAGAAATCTTGGATATTGTCGAAGATTTTTGGATCCAATGTGAGCAGTTCCACCTCCAATATGTGTCCCCTCATATCATCCTATTTTCCAAATAGCCCTTCCAAGGTGGTCCATGCTTCATTGGGAGTCTTACAAGAATATATGTGAAAAAGGAGATCAGGAAAAATAAGACTGCAAATCGTTCTGAGTGCTTCATACATTCGATTTAAGTACTTGGATTTTTCTATGGTTGATGTCGGTTTTGTATATGTATTCAAGGTTAAGCTGTAAAATCCTATGGTTTGTAGATGAATCATTATTCTCTCCTTCCATGCAAAGTAGTTGTAAGGTGTAAGAATGAATTCTTTTTGGAAATCCATCTTTCTATTGTCTTCAATCTTTTGTACCTGCAAAAACATTTGGTGTAGGTTTTGCTTAGCAATCTGTCAGCTCTGATACCATTTAAATGTGTTGAACCTGCACAAAATAGATCTATATAAACAATAATACACACATTTTTAGAGATAATTTGAGAAAGAATAGAAGAATTCTCATTAACCGTGATGAATAATGAATACTTTACACATGATATACTCTGTATAACTCAATGAATGCATGCTAGAGGAGAACCAATGAGCCGTAGTGGTGGTCTAGAGTGATATGGACACACACCGGCATTTATCGGAGTGAACTTCCACCTAGTCTAGTCTCTCAGGAAGTTACGAGAGTGAACTGCCACCTAGTCGAGTTAACTAGTCATATAGTCTTTAGTTAACTGACTGAACAGATTGTAGTGAGGAGTAGATCAAGGAATAAAGGGTAATGCGCCAGTATGGTGATGATCCCAAGGCAAGTGCACATTAGCATGGTGATGATCCTAATGTTGCATGGTGACAAAACCAATGCAGCATGTAGACTCAACTCAACTAGTCAAACTGAAGTGTCAACTGAAAGAGAATATTCTCCAGGTGGAATATTCTCTCCTAAAATATAGGAGACTGG
>SNQJ01S0065234.1:30996-67785 GCA_010110895.2 Picea sitchensis | reverse complement strand
ACTGGAAAATGTCTCCAAAGACATATTAGTTCCAACATCTGAGGTGTTGTTTTAAAGTTTTGAGTCTTTGCTAAAAGTGATAGATGAGTGTGCCCTTGTGCATTTCCATCTCTTTCCACCACTATATGATGTTGGCTTCAAAATCTATGTGAGAGATCCAAAATTTCTTGAATCTTAAGGGTTTTTTGATAGGGGAGCCCATTAGATTGAGATAAATACATATGGGCCAATGATCTGACCCTATAGCGAGTAGAATTATGGTGATGATTCTTTTATTAGTAAGCATCATAGATACTGAGACTAAGAAGAGATCTAGGCAACTGACCACCTACTATGAACCCTCTCGCCTATTATTCCAGATGTGCAATCCATTAGTTGTTTCAATATCTATTAGTTTTTGGTCTCGAATAAAATAATTTAAGGTGATATAGTCCTAATCTAGCCTTCAGATTCATCCTCATTTCTCTCCAAGGGACAAGATGAGATTGAAATACCCACCCAAAATGCAATGATTGTTACCAACAATGGCTACAATTTTACCAAGGATTTACAGAAAATAAAATTTATCTGTCGCTACTGGAGGTACATGGAAATTAGTAAGCACTCTTGTCATAGCAGATCCTATGTGTCTGGAATGAGATGAAAGACTTTGGGTTGTGTAAAAGTAGTTTTCTAAGATAATGGTGTTCGGGTTCCAAAAGAGGGAAATTCCTTCAACATATCCAATTGGATCTACAACTAGGGAGTTCCCATTCCTCCATATTTTTCCATAATATATCATTTTCATTTTGGCCTTGACATTTAGTTTTCTGCAACATTAAATGTCAGGGGATTCATAACACACCTTGTTTCGTAAGAGCCTTTACTTTATCTTACTATTGAGGCCCTGATGTTCCAAGATATGATTTTCATTTAAAAGGGTTGAGAGATGAATGGATGATAAGAATCCATTATTATCACATTTGATCTTGAATTAACTAAGAGCTCCTTGATTTCCTGAATAAGTTATCGATAGGATTTCCTACCTCTACACTAATCATCCTTATGGTTTTTCTTTGGATGATTTAACGTGCTGGTGTGAATACCCAACACTTGGCTAGAGCTTGTAGGGTGTCTAGATCCTGGGGTTTTTTTTCTTTTAGGAAGGGAATGATGCAAATTTTTTCGTTGTTCAACTAATATTGAGTGTATGTCTCTTCTTTGATAGGATTCCATGATTTGTTGAATATCAATACCTTCCAAGTCCATATATTCTAGTTGTGTATCCATATCATCTTCAATATCATCTTCCATGGCTTTGTGAGATGGATCTCTCAGAAGAGAGGGTTCAATCCCTATTGTTTGTAACTTCCCCTCCCCTAAAACAGGCGTGGGAAAATGTGATCCTTAAGCTATTTTATTATTTGATCGACTCATTGAAGGTGGTTGTTGGGTTTGTTCTTCCGAGTTGTCACCAAGAATTTCATAGTCGTTTTTAGTGATGGGGATATTTCTCTGATCCCAAATGGGTGGTCGTCTTCTTTCTCTTTGCCTCAAAGGAAACTTAACAAAACCCCCATCCAAGGAATCCTTTGCGATTTGTGGCTTAGGGGGATTGATAAGTGAGAAGTCCCTAAAAACATGGTCATGTTCATGAGAGCGAAAACAATGGAAGGGTATGGATTCATAGTCCAATTTCTAAACCCATTCAATGTTCTAATAATTGAGGGATATTGAATTAGGAATGGGCATTAATACATTCATGTAGATTAATATTATGATGTAGGTGGTGTACCTCCCTTTCTTAGTGTCCTTATCTGTTTTAACAAAAGTGCCAAGTTTTTTCCCAATCTCAGCTAATATTTCTTCATCCCAATATTCATGTGGAAGAGAGTACAGGTGCACCTAGACAATGGAATATGATAAAAATTATTTATCAAGGTTGAAGTTTTTAGTCAAATACCCGAGGTGCAACCCCACATATTAGAATAAGTACAACCTATTCTCAAAGATTCGATCTTTGTTTGCATGATTGTGAAAGATTGCAACAAAAAATACTTTCGAGCTAAGCTTGAGATCCATGTGTCCTATGGGATTCCATCAAGTGTTGATCCAAGCTCCTAGGTCTCTTTATGTTGGCCAGATCCCTAAACATTTCCCAATGATGGCGCGGTCTTTCATGAATTGAACATAGTTTTTTTTTTACGAGAACGTTTAGCGGATTTATATTAAGGGTGGCAAAGCCACAAATCGGTTACAAATGGCAGGGTTGCACTGAGTTGCTGCCTACATAAAGCTGAGATACAATGCTAAAATTGCCAAAATAACATAACCCCCAAACTCATTCAGAAGCCTGAAACTAAGCTTATTTAAAGCCCTGGCTTCTATACAAAATGCCAGGATGCTTGAAAACCAGAAGACCCTACAAGCTGAGGTGTTACAGATCAAGAAGTTATCTACTTTTCAGAATCTTCCCCCCATTCCATGTTTAACTTGGACAACTTACTTTCAAGCTCACCAATTCTGTCCTCAAATTTCTCCTGAGGGCTTTTCAACTCTTGATGAAGCTTTTCTAGTTCCTCAGAGAAGCCGATTTTGACTGAGGTTAAATCCTGCTCCAACTGTTCCATTCTCCTCCCTACTTCTGTATCAAGGTTCTCCAGAAAGTCGAGCTGAAACTGGAGCGACTGCTTCAATTTCTCTAGCGTGTCATCTAGCTGCTTCAGGCGTTCCTCTACTGAGAGATTTCGGCTGGAGCTCGCGGCCATTTCCTCTTCTCTTCCTCTTGTTCCTTTGACAAAACTTCTGCTACTCTTATCGTCCCTGAAAGTGGACTTCTCCTGGACTGAAGCCGTGAGCGTATTTATGCAAGTTTCTCCTCCTGTAATCATTCTTTTAGCTATGCAAGCCCCGAGAGGTATGGGCGCGAGGTCGCGGCCTTCCCTTTGCATGTGGGTTGGTCTCCTGGTCTCCCTCTGCCCGATTCCCTCAATCGTGTGTATAGTCCCTGAATCCTGGCGCTGTCTTTTCTTGTCCTGTCCTTGTGCCTGGTCTTGGATATTTGCTGAGCGTGGGTTCATGTCATGGGAGATCCACCGTGGAGTGTTACCAATGCACTTAGAGTGAATTTCATACTTTGGCATTTCATCTACTTTTGGAATGCATTGCTTGGGATTCCATTTACTAGTTCCTTTTGCATATTGTGGCGGATTTTCCATAGGGATGTCGCCGCCATTGTTATCCTAAGCCGAAGAAGGGTCAATATCTTGGTTGTTTACGGTCTCCAATGTGCCATTGGCATTGCTCGAGCCTCTTATAGATGAATTTTTCAACATTGATTTGTAAGAAGGGGGGTTAGCCCCCCTTGCTTTCCCTACCATAGGGTGTCACTAATTGTAGATTAACGCACAGCAACAAACCCTAGTATTCTAGGGTTACTTTAGAGACAAAATGTTTTTACACATAAATTTTTTATCACCAAATATTGAATAACTCTTATTGGGCGGTTCAATAGTATATATTATCTAGTGGATCAATTAAAAATTGCATAAAATTAAAAATTTGGAAAATATTAAGTACTAGAGTTAGTGGAATGATTACAAAATTTCCTAGAATTAAAAATTTGGAAAAGATTAAGTAGTAGAGTTACAAGAAAAAATATTTTGAAACGAAAGTGAGTGGTTGCAAGAGAGTAGAAAAAATTTCAAAATTCTTCCTCATATAACCATGTAGATTAAAAAAAAAAAATCAAATTCTTTGATTATCTAACTATAGGGAAAAGGTATTGGAGAATCCGGAGGAGACTACACAAGAATTGTCGTCCCACATTTAGAACATTTCTATAAAGTTTTTAAAGAATATATATTTACATTAAAAAGGTTTGTTCACATATTCCACCACAAATTATAGCATAACACAAGAAAAACATCTATAAATCTATTTCTAAAGATGAAATTTGGGAAGAAAAATGTGATTGGGCAAAAGGAAATATTTCTAATTCATTTGGCAAGAAAAATGTGATTGGCAAAAGGAAAATATTTGAGGCCAAATAGATTTTAAATGGATTTATTTCATATGTTATGGGGGAGGATTCATTACATGAAATGTAATAACCATATGGTATTAGAGACTCAAGAGGAGACTCGACATTGATATAGTCTTTAGAGAATAGACCTTTACATTAAATAGGTTTTTTCACATATTCCATCCCAAATTAAAGCATAATACAAGCAAAGCATCTATAAATCTATTTATAAAGATGACATTTGGTAAAAACATGTAAACATAATACAAGCAAAGCATCTACAAATCTATTTCTAAAGATGACATATGGTAAGAACATGTGATTGGGAAAAATTAAAACCCTCTAAATCCAAATATATTTTGGATGGATTTATTACATATGCTATGGGAGAGGACATATTGCATGAAATGGAGGAAACAAGACAAAGTTGGGATATTATGAAGGATTTTAATGCGACTTCCTCACATTTATTTCAAAATCTTAGAAATCCTTCTTAATAATAGACAAATTATATTCAATATCTCTTTGTAATACTAATTATAAAATTATAAAAAATGTGATGTCTAACCACTTCTAAAATTTAAAAAAAATCCCCACTTGCTCAAAAAAAAAAAGAGAATTTATTGTAGGGAAGTAAATTATCGATGACATCATAATTTCACAAGAAACTATTCATTCTCTAATTGCACACGAAACTATTCATTCTCTAATGGATTGGAAAAAGAAAAAAGACGTTATTATTCAACTTGATATAGTCAAAGTCTATGATTATATTACCATGTCTTTTATTATGAATTTAAAGGGCCTTTGAGTTTGTTGGTTTTTTTTATTGGAAGAAGAAAAAAGACATTATTATTCAACTTGATATAGTCAAAGTCTATGATTATATTACCATGTCTTTTCTTATGAATTTAAAACTATTCATTCTCTAATGGATTATTCATTCTCTAATGGATTGGAAAAAGAAAAAAGACATTATTATTCAACTTGATATAGTCAAAGTCTATGATTATATTACCATGTCTTTTCTTATGAATTTAAAGGGCCTTTGAGTTTGTTGGTTTTTTTATTGGAAGAAGAAAAAAGACATTATTATTCAACTTGATATAGTCAAAGTCTATGATTATATTACCATGTCTTTTCTTATGAATTTAAAGTTCTTATGAATTTAAAGGGCCTTTGAGTTTGCTGTTTTTTTTTTTTTTTCCAATGATTAGACATTTGTGTATTAATTTTTTTTTTTCTATATTTTACTTCATTGTTTTTTATTAGCACCCAAGATTCATTCCAGCAATAGAAGAATCAAGTAGGAGAACCCGTATCTCCATATCTTTTTGTAATGTAGAAAAAGGCCTTTGTTGGCTAACTGATTTTACAAAGCCTATTTACATCTGCATGAGTTAGGACAACATGCAATATGGAGGGTGTTCCGCATTTACAATTTCTTAATGATATAGCATTCCCTAATGAGCTTATAATATACGAACAACAATTCTTCCAAGTGTGTTTGGATTTGCTCAGTGTCGAGAACCTTACTGCATTATAATTTTTGGTCAACAATGGTTGTGTTCAAATAATAGTGAATAAAAATAGTGAGCAATATATTGCTAAGGACATAATGTAGAGTTCATTTTAAAACTCATTTTTTTTTTTTCATTATTTATGGGTAATGAAATAAATCATGAAAAATTTGAATGCACATTGTTGTTGGATGATAAGCATATTGCTTCATTTTAAACTTGTGTATTCTTATTGGTAGATCATTTTTATACTATGCCATGATGATTCATTTGCGATTTGCTTTATTATACGGGAATATACATCCCGTAATTTAGTAAAATACTGTGCTATAGTACAGGCATGTTGCGTGTCTATGGTTGAAAAATGGACAATATCATCTATAATGATATAGATAGATAGCATCAACCCCCGAACAAAGTGAAGTAAACGAACCAACTGGGTAAGTTAGTTTGTTATATTCTCTTCCTTCCCCTCACTCAGTTCATCAGAACCTGTTTATTTCCTAGTGTTTGAAATCCCCTAAATGGGGACATAATTAAGTCCTCTCTGTCATTTCCCCTCCTTTTCAATGAATGGTTTTCCCATGTCCATTGAACTTATGTTTATTGAGATCATAATATGTTTGTATTATTAAAGATTCAAAGGTTGTTCCAATCACCAAAGATAGGTCAAGAGGCATAAATGATACATAGTTTGTCTTTCACATTGATTATTCTATGCAATCTCTCAGTTTTGACCCTCTAGAATGATTTGAATTTAATTATGTTTAAATGTTCTTGCATAGATATTTTGATTACTATGCCTTATTCACACCATGAGTTATGCATGCCATGATGATTTTGAATACTTATAAACGTTCTTATTTTTCAATTAATAAAAGAACCAAGATTGATTGAGCATGAGAACCTAAAGGGGCTATGATACCGCCAAAAAGGAAAATGTGAGGGGATATAAGGGGATTTTTATATGTCTAGCTACCTATGTCTCTTTTCCTACGCATATTGCCATTACTTTAACCTTCACTCTTTTATAATGTTGAACCTATGCTATAATCTAAATTGGAAGTAAGAGAAGTTGTTGAAACCAACTCCTAGATCAATGTAAGCACCTCCTACATTCTAGGAAATTTGTCTTCCATATAATTAAAAAACAAGTTTCTTTAGGACTTGTTACCCCCTAATTCTATGGGTAACTAAGGCAATCATGTCTCGAGGCCCACAAGTAGAAGACATGGAGTGCCGAGAGTCATATTGAGTAGCAGAGCCTGTAGGTTCCTTCATATTCATATTGATCACCACTCATCCCCAACAACAGAGAAATGTCCATTACATTGGATTGGTACTAGATGAAAAAAGGTATTTATTTATGAGGTAACAAGTATGGTGTCATGGTAAGTGTTACTTTAATATTTGAAGCATTTGAACATGTTGCAAAGAGTCCTTTCTTGATTATGAAATGTTTTCTTGTAAATTATACCTTTTTCCTAATTTGACCTTGGTGGTTGTCATTGTGTCCTAGCAAGTTGGTCACCCTTGGGATAAGGGTTTTATGAGGTAGTTTAGTGAAGGGTCAGAGTAGCATTCACGTCCATGCCTCCCTCTGCTAATTTCCTCCCCTTGTTTCCTCATATTTTGGGTTTCCAGGTCCATTGACCCAAGGAAGCATTCACGTCCATACTTACCACCTTTCATTTTTCCTCCCCTTCGTTTCCTCATATTTTGGGTTTCCAGGTCCATTGACCCAAGAAGGTATTGTACCTCATTTCATGGGAAGAAGGGGCTAAAGGCCCAGAGGTATTGTAGAAAGAAAAATATAAAATCCAATATTATCATTATAGATGCTCATCTTCAAGTCCTAGGAACAATAAAATGATTCTCCAATAAATGAAGGACCTACAAAAGAAATCACATAATTAATAAATATCCTGCTTGTTGAGGAAATGCATTTTACAGTGTCCCTCACTTTCCATTGCATATGGAACTTTGTGTGTTTCTAGCTTCAAGTGGAATTACAATACTCTTTACTTTCCATTGCACATAGTACTCAATTTTTTGGACCTGAATCATTAACGAAAATAAAAGGGCTTGGAAAAATTATGCGTCATGGATGAAGGGAAACACACCCTCTACAAAGGCACCCATAAATGAGACAATAAGAACCCTTGTATGTCAAGAACCCCATGCCTAGAATTCTTTCCCAAAATCCACCTCACCTCACTACATTATTTAGTTAGGTTCTCCATGGGAAACACCCTCGACTTCGAGATTGGATATCCCAATAGGGTACCTTGACACCCCTCCCATACCTAAATTAGGAAACTTTTATAAGGTATTTGAGGATTTGTTTAGTTTGAAAAGGGGGGTTTATTGCACATGGTTGGGTGGTTCTATTATTAGATGTGGGTTAATTGGCATGATTCATATGACTTGTGGGCACTTGGAGGGCATACTTATTTTTCTTTGCAGTACCTTCCCCACATGATGGATGCTAGACCCATGTCCGAGGCACCATTTGATGATGAGTGTTTCACTTTTACGATGGAGGACATTTCCTTTGGAGGAATCTTCGCATGTCTACAGGATGAGACTTCACTTTTTTCTACTTTAATGTTGTCCTTTGGAGGCGTTAGACGTCACCCTTCTATCCCATGACATCACATAGGGGCTAGGGTTTTGATGGACTTCTTGATGGATTGATGGAGAAGGCATGTAGCATGGGCCTTCACACTTGAGAGAGGGAAATATAGCCTTTGGAGGACCAGTGTTCCACCTTTGCATCCTTGATGTCTCTCTCATGAGCCTAGTGTCACCCTCTTTAGGGTTTTATTTTATGTAAAATTAAATTTTGTAAATGTAAAAGACAATTTGAAGGGTTCGACCCTCTTGTGTAAAGACGTGAATTTTCATAAGAGTCTTTTGGTGGCTAGGGTTTCCATATAAATATGGCTAGCGAAGACTCATTTTGATCATCACAAATTTCTCACACAAGTGAGAGACAAGTATGAAACTCCCCTCCTATTAGGGTCATTGGCTCTTTTTACTCATGAAATATTGCTTCGAGGACAAGTGTGGATCATTCTTTGCTACTTTTTGGATGAATTTGTTTCAATTAGGGTTTTCTCTTGTCATATCTTGGTGAAGTAAGTAAATTTTTGCAATTTCATTTCATGTTACTGAATGTTTATGGTAAATTTTACTTGTTCATATTGAATATTTTTCTTGGTAAAACCCTAAGAGAGGAGCATAAGTGATTCCTCCTCTCACAAGGTTAATTTCATCCATAATTTGTGAAGGAAATCCTACCTAGGTTTAAAATCCTAAATCCCTACAGTGCTAGCAATTTAGGATTTTGATTCTAGACTCTTGATTGTGACATATTTGAAGAATTTAAGAAGGGAGAAAAGGTTGCTAGAGCCCAAAAATGCTTGCACTCTAGCAACCCTTCCCTTTAAGGATTGAAATCTAAAGCCCTAATGTCCTAACACCTTATATTTCAAACCCTACCTCTTATATCTTGCTACTATAATTCCCAAACGTATTGTA
This sequence comes from Picea sitchensis, assembly GCA_010110895.2. NCBI lineage: Eukaryota > Viridiplantae > Streptophyta > Pinopsida > Pinales > Pinaceae > Picea > Picea sitchensis. The sequence goes on along the minus strand of SNQJ01S0065234.1, from coordinate 58,719 downwards.
TTGTCATTGTAATGAATTCGATAACCCTAAGACACTAATTATTTAATCTCTCTTGTGGTGAAAGTGATCAACAAACTCTCAATTTTCATTCCCTCAAGCTTTCTACTAACTTTACTAACCTTGATTTAAGCTAATTCACTATTATACTTGTTTTTTTTGCAAAAAAAAATCTATAGTCATACTAACATACACTAATTTGTTGTGTACATTGATCTAATAGTGGCCTATCATACCCAGAAATTGCATCTAATGATTGGACAATGTTCTATTGAGTAAATGCTAAGTTTTCATGGTAAATTGTTGCAATTTTGAAGTGTATTTATTGTTGCTATTATAATTTATCTATTGTTGTTGTACCATTGTTGACTGATGCAATTTTATGACATCCATAGTATCTTTTATTGTCTAGTGTCTTAAAGAAGTATTACTTCCATACCTGTACTTGGAATTGATTATATAAATGTTATAAAGTGTTCTTTTTTTGGGCAACCATATTTTACCTCTTATTTCTCCTTGACCTAGATGTTGAATTACGTGATCAAGAGAGGGGGTGGTAGGATTGGCTATCAAACTTGCTAATCTAATCCCTTAAGATCACCAAGGAATCCTCCCTTGTGGTGGACCTCACCCATCACTAAAATGAGGGGATTTCTTACTAAGGTGACAGTGGTAGGATTTCCTATAGTTGTGCAAGATTTGGTGATATTGTGTTGAGATTTGCAAAAATACAAATCCTATGATAACATTTTGGCGCCACTACCGAGGATGATTGAGTAATTCTCCTCAATGAAAAATATTTTAGTAAGCTTTTCCTGAATCCATTATCTTATAATCTTACCTCGTGACTCCACCGAGGGTGATTCCCTCACCTTCCTTTAATGATCTAAGAAGGATCATCTAACGAATCCATTGATGAATACCCATACTGGATGTTAGTACACACCTTTCTTCCCCATGGATCCTCCAAAATGGGCACCCAACAAGGTGTTTGGGACTTTGGACATGAGTAAAATCCATGGTTGTTCCCATAACATTCACAAGAAGGCTAACTCATGGTTGCCTAAATTCTATGGTAGTGATGATGTCAAGGGTAAATTTCATTTGACAAGATTCTATGAAGGATTTGCGCTCCACGAGGTGGGAAACCAACACTCAGATGTGATTATGAATCTTTTATTATCCTCACTAATAGGGGAAGTTAGGGAATGGTACAATGACCTTCCAGGTAAAGTATTAAGATCTGGGAAGAACTTGGAAATTCTTTCATAAAAAGGTGGGGTGATGAGAAATATATGGCCTTCGTGTTTTCTCAATTTGATGAGGTACAAAAATATGAGAAAGAGTCTATGAGGGAGTTCAATGATAGTTTTAATACCCTGATAAAAGAGTTCCATTCCAAAAGTGCACCTACATAGGAAACTACCTTGAACAAATATCTGTTCTCTTTTGAAGCACACTTCCATTTTTTACTAAATGATAAATCCCCTAAAATTCTTGAGGAATCCCAAGATTTTACCTCTCAAATAGAGAACAATATTAAAATTAGTGATCTTGATGACCATCCAGTGGTGAGATCTCTCCAGAAAGAGGCTGATATCCTGGTAATATCCCACACCACTCTCATGAATAAGCTCGACACCTTAGAATAAAAGGATACCCCTTGCCAGTCATACATGGGAAATATTGTATGGGTGGATGTGCCTTGTGAAAAAACCTACCCCATCAGGAAGAAGTGGCATTCCCAAGATCCAAATATCAGGAAAACTGAGATGCATCTCCAGGCTTTTGCGACTGAAGATATGGAGGAGAAACATATTTCCCCTAAGGAGTAAATTAACACTCCCACCCCCTGTATCCTTAAGGAGGGTGATGATATTATGGAAACTCCCCAACCTGATGATTTTCGATCACGATTTGATCATAAGGAAGAATAAAAGATTGAAAACCCTACTTCTCATTAGGAATTCAATATGGAAAGGCCCCAAGACGAAGATGACCTCCCTATAGTTCTCCATGTTGAGACTATTAACAAGAAAGGTGGAAAGAATGCACCCTTATTTATTTCTCTCCTCAAAAATGACCTCACTCTCCATAATTGTATGCTTGAATTAGGAGCTTCCAAACACATCATGCCTCTAAGGGTAATGAAAAAACTTGGACTTCATATCTCATGACCTTACTGAAGTGTCTATGGAGTATAATCTACACATATCGACATGTGTGGCCTTATCAAATGTCTTAAGGTTAGCTTAGTCTCCTTCCCCTGTATTTTGTTGTGATGAATGTTATGGTCATTGACATACTAGATACGTGGGGGACACTACTATCCATAGAATGGGAAATAACCTTGGGGGGTAGAATTCAAATGGATCTATCATATGCTACCATCCCTCACTTTGAGGGTGGTTTTGTCACCCTCTATAGAGAACCCATCATCATATACAAATTTGAACACCCAAAGGGTCCAATGGATGAGATATTTTGCTTAGACGATAGAATGGGAAATCTTTTCACAGTCGATCCAACATTTCAAATAGAACCTTGTCATGTTCCTAATGGGATATGGACCTAAAAATTTGGTGGTGGTCACTCAAGTTTCAGTTCAGGGGTAGGAATTGTTCTCACAACTCTTTCCAATGAGAATTTTTACTTCTCATATAGAATTGAATATGATTGCAAAAATAACGTTGTTGAATATGAAGCCTTGCTTATAGGACTAAATTTATCCCTTGATAAGAAAATAAGGCACTTGAGGGTAGTAGGAGATTCTGACCTAGTGGTTTCTCAGATAAATTTGAAGTTTTCCACGAAAAATGAAAGGTTGAAGAAGTATAGGGACTCAGTGAGAGATGTTATGAAAAGATTCGATGAATTCTCAATTGAAGCAGTTCCTATAGAATAAAATCATGTTCTTGATGCCTTGGTTGTCTCTACTTTCACTCTGAAACCTTCTGAGGGTCCTCTCCAAGACCTGTGAAAAATGGAATTAGTCTTTAGATCTTCGGTCCCTGACAACCTAGAACATTGGCAAGTCTTTTATGATAATTCCAATATCCTCAGATTCATGTTGGGAAGTAAAGAGTTCTGTAACTCCAAGATAGATTTCCTAGTCGATTCCATGAATCAAGAAGTTATAGACTTTCCCAACAACACCCTCCGGAAGGGATGTATTCCCTTAGAACAAATGTTTGATAGACATGGAAATTATAGGGTAAAACATGTGGAGGACCATTCTCATAAAGTGTTGGAATTCAACATTGGGACAAAGATTGATCCTAGAATGGTAAAAATAGGAAAGGGAACTACCAAGGCCGAGGGAAATAGAATAATAGACCTCATTCACCAATTTAAGGGCGTTTTCACTTGGACTTATGATGACTCGAAAGCATATATAAGTGATGTCATTCAAAACATCATTCCTTTGGTAGATGGAGCCAAATTATTTAGAAAAATGTTGAGACTTATTAATCCAAATTTGGCACCCCAAATCTAGAAATAAACTCAAAAGATGGTAGATGTTGGTACCATAGTCCCTATCAGGTATTCTTCATGGATGTCAAATCTAGTGGTGGTTCAGAAGAAGAATGGACACATTAGACTATGTGTTGAATTTAGGAACCTTAACCAACTCTCATTAAAAGATAACTACCCTCTCTCGAGCATGGAAAATTCATTACATAGAGTTATCAGTATTGGGATGATGTCCACATTGGCCAGTTTCTCTGGTTATAACCAAGTCTTGGTTAAAAGGGAGGATCAACTCAAGACTACATTCACTACCCCATGGGGAGATTTCATGTACCTAAGGATGCTTTTTGGCCTCATGAATGATGGCTCTACTTTTCAAAGAGAAATGGATTTTTCCTTTAGAGATCTCATTGAAAATATCATTGAAATATACCAAGATGATTTGACAGTAGTGTCCAAGGAAACGAATGCACATGTTTCACACCTAAGAACAATATTTGAGCGATGTATAAAGTATGGTATTTCCCTTAATCCGAAGAAGTCCATATTCAATATAGATAAAGGAAAGTTTTTGTGACACGTAGTCTCAGAAGAAGACATTTCTATTGGCCCCAAAAGGTTTGAATTAATCAAGAATATATGACCTCCCACTAACAAGAAGTCTTTACAATTTTTTTTTGGAAAAATAAACTCTATCAAATGCTTTATCCAAAATTTTGTCGAAATGATCAAGCCCACGAATGCCTTGCTTAATAAACATGTCAGCTTAATATGGGAGAGAAATAACCTGATATCCTTTGAAGACATTAAGGACACCATCACCAAGGAAATTGTCTTGGTTAGCCTTGACTACTCTCGTGACTTCATAAGTTTCTCATTCGCTTCTCAAGACACTATAATTGGAGTCTTGTTATAGAAAAATAAGGATGACCATGAGAAAAAAATCGCTTTCATGATTAAATCCCTCAGGGATTTGGAGTTGAACTAATACATCATCAAGAAGCAAGATTATAACCTTGTCAAATCCCTTAATCATTTTAGAAGCTATATTGGGTACAACAAGATCAAAGATTATGTGCCTTGTCCTATTGTGAAGGATGTTCTATCACAACAAGATTGCATAGGAACCAGGGGAAAGTGGATGTCCAAAATCCAAGAGTATGATTTAGAGATAAAACCCATCAAGATCATCAAAGGGCAAGTTCTAGCCCAAATGTTGACTGAGAGAAATAATGAGGCCATACAATTAGGAGAGAATGAACAATTCAATGTGATAGTAAGAGAATTATAACATGATGAGTGGCATGCAAACATCATCCTCTACCTAAAGAACCTTTCATGCCCTGAACACTTAGTAGACCAAAAGAAGATATACTTGAAGCTACAGGCCATGAAGTATTGTTTGACCCATGATGGTTTGGGTTGGAATAACCCTAACAGATGTTGGATTTACTTCACACACACCTAGGATTTTTTTTTCCTAAGGTTTTTTTATTTTTTATTAGTCATAATTAGTCATTATCCAGTCTCCTATATTTTAGGAGAGAATATTCCACCTGGAGAATATTCTCTTTTAGTTGACACTTCATTTTGACTAGTTGAGTTGAGTCTACATGCTACATTGGTTTTGTCACCATGCAACATTGGGATCATCACCATGCTAATGTGCAATTTCCTTGGGATCATCACCATACTGACACATTACCCTTGATTCCTTGATCTACTCCTCACTACACTCTGTTCAGTCAGTTAACTAAAGACTATTTGACTTGTTAACTCAACTAGGTGGCAGTTCACTCTCGTAACTTCCTGAGAGACTAGACTAGGTGGAAGTTCACTCCGATAAATTCCAGTGTGTGTCCATATCACTCTAGACCACCACTATGGTGCATTGGTTCTCCTCCAACGTGCATTCATTGAGTTATACAGAGTATATCATGTGTAAAGTATTCATTATTCATCAAGGTTAATGAGAATTCTTCTATTCTTTCTCAAATTATCTCTAAAAATGTGTGTATTATTGTTTATATAGATCTATTTTGTGCAGGTTCAACACATTTACATGGTATCAGAGCTGACAGATTGCTAAGAAAAACCTACACCAAAATTTTTTGCAGGTACAAAAGATTGAAGACAACAGAAAGATGGATTTCCAAAAAGAATTCATTCTTACACCTTACAACCACTTTGCATGGAAGGAGAGAATAATGATTCATCTAAAAACCATAGGATTTTATAGCTTAACCTTGAATACATATACAAAACCGACATCAACCATATAAAAATCCATGTACTTAAATCGGATGTATGAAGCACTCAGAACGATTTGCAGTCTTATTTTTCCTGATCTCCTTTTTCACATATATTCTTGTAAGACTCCCAATGAAGAATGGACCACCTTGGAAGGGATATTTGGAAAACAATATGATATGAGGGGACACATATTGGAGGTGGAACTGCTCACATTGGATCCAAAAATCTTCGACAATATCCAAGATTTCTTTACAAAATTCAAGAATTTACCGTCCCAACTCAAAGTTTGTGGGGTTGATAAATCTACGAAGGAGAAACAAATGGTTCTTAGCAATCTCTCCAAATAAGGTCTTAAATTCTCTGTATTTGTATCCACATTCCATTTTGTCAGATTCACCTTTGGAGCCACCTGGAAGATGCCTTCTCTTGAGGACTTTATCGAATCCATGACACAAGAGAAAACCAAGCTCATCAACATGGGAAAAATCAAAGGCCCAAAGGCGAATGCGCGTACTATGGAAGATGGCATCCAACAATATCATAAATATAAAGATAAATATAAAAAAAAATCTCATGCACATCTGAAGAAGGAAGGGTACACAAAACCATTCACCGATGCCTTTGGATCCAAAGGGGGAAAGGGAAGAAAAGGGGAGAAATGCACGTATTGTCACAAAGGATTCCATCCAGAATCCACATGCATGCAAAAACAAGTATATATAATGTCTCAAATACTTCAAAAAAACAACCTTGTATATTGCATCCCTGATGGCTCCAAGAAGAAGAAGCCAAAAGATCTGAATCCCAAGAAATAAAATTCTAACCATGCCTTGCTTGTTGTCAACTCTTGTCTCGATGCTTGGATCATAGATTTAGGAGCATCACATCACATGGCTGCCTCAAAAGTAGTCTATTATTCATTAGATGCATGAAAAGGTCCTCTTATTCTGATGGGGGACAACTCTTATGTTGAAGTCTCTGACAAAGGAAGGATTGAACTCAACAACAGAAGCTTCAAGAATGTGCTGCACATTCCCAAACTTTTCGTCAACCTTCTCTCCATGTATCAGATGACGAATTTCGTCACCAGAAAGAAATTCATATTCACACCAAATTCCTTGGACATGAAAAACAACTCCAGGGTTGCTACCGGTGAGGTAAATCATCAATCTAGATTGTATACATTTTCTGAATTTATTGAACCAGATTCTTCTTTACTGCTTACTCATGCTGATGAAAGTAGTAGGATATGGCATGAAAGGTTTGGAAATTTGAATTTTAGATACATGAAACAAATAAGAAAGAAAATATTGGTTCATGGTCTACCAGACATCCATTTCTCCAAGGGAGTATGTGAGGGATGTGTTCTCAGAAAACACCCTCAAGAAAAATTCAACAAAGGAAAGTCTCAACAAGCTTCCACACCTTTAGATATGATCCACAGTGACATTATGGGTCCTTTTCCACATCCATCCATCAACAAAACGAGGGTTGTTCTCATTTTTGTTGATGATTTCTCACATTTTACATGGATCTAATTTCTCAGGAAAAAATACAAGGTCTTTCAACACCTCAAAGATTTCAAAGCCTTGGTTGAGACACAGTCTGGAAAGAATATCAAAGTCCTTCAAACTGCTAACAGGGGAGAGTATGTAAATCATGAGATCCATAACCTTTGTTGTGAGGCAAGGATTTAGCTGTAGCATACAGTTCCCTATACTCCACAACAAAACGAAGTTGTTGAACGGAAAAACAGATCTCTAAAGGAGATGGCATCTTCCATGCTGCATGCAAAGTCACTACCATAGAGACTATGGGTCGAAGCACTTAATTATGCAACATACATCCAAAACAGATCTCCCCGTAGATATGTCAAGGACAATACACCCTACGAGGCTTGGATTTTCCTCAAACCAGAAGTGACCCACTTTTGCATTTTTGATTCACGTGCATGGGCTCGGATTCCCTCTGAAAAGAGGAAGGCACTTGATCCACAAAGCATTGAGTGTATTTTTGTTGGATAAATCAACAGTGCGAAGGGATATAGGCTTATTTATCTTTCCTCAGACCGGTTCATCATTGAGAGAAGTGTCCAATTCGAGGAAAGTGTCTTGCATGCACTTGAGTAGCCACATGCAAACACCTAATTCATTCTTCCACCTATCCGAGATGATGAACATGCACATGCCAACTCTTCTTCATATGAGAGTTATGATTCAGAGGACTCATATGATTTAGATTCAGAGTCAGTATAGTCAGATGTAGAGTCAGAGAATCCAGATACAGTTGTAGAACCAGAGCAGAGGCCCAAGTGGGCACAAACTACTCTTCAGGATGTAAGGGATCTCGTGGTGATCCAACCGATACTAGGAGGACTAGATATGATTTCGAGGAGCCTCTTGTTGCACTCACGTCCACTAAACCATTCCCCTCCAGGCATATTTTCTTGGTTCATTCTTCAGATCCAGAGTCTTATGGCGAGGCTTCTAGAAATCCCTTTTGGGAATCCTCCATGCAGGAGGAGTACAACTCCCTCCTTGAGAACTAGACTTGGGATCTAGTTCCCCTTCCTTCTGGGAGGAAACTTGTCATATGCAGATGGGTTTATAGGACCAAGAGCTCAACAGATGAACATATTAGCAAATACAAAGCCATGCTTGTTTCCAAAGTCTTTCAGCAGGTTCATGGTATTGACTATAATGAGACCTTCTCTCCAGTAGCGAATATGGATTCCATAGGATTGACACTTGCCATTGTAGAAACCAAAGGATGGGAAGTCCATCAGATGGATGCAAAGAATGCATTTCTTCATAGTGATCTTTCTAAGGAGATCTATATGGAGCAGCCCCAGGGATGTATGTAGAACTCATCTTTGGTCTGTCAACTGAAGAAGTCCCTTTATGGCATCAAGCAGGCTCCGAGGGATTGGTACGCCAAGATGGACTCCTACCTATTGTCATAGAACTTTGTATGTTGTAAATCAGACCTAAATGCCTACATGCTCAGGATGAATGATTCACTTCTAATTTTAGTTTTGTATGTTGATGATTTGTTGATCATCGATTGCTCGAATTCAATGATTGTTGCAGTCAAGAGGATTCTACATGACAGGTTTTTGATGAAGGACATGGGTTCTCTACACTTCTTCTTTGGACTCGACATCAGTCAAGATGCATTAAGCATGAAACTGTCTCAGACCAAGTATGCACAAGATCTCCTTGAGAGATTTCACATGATAGAGTGCAAGTCTTCTCCAAATCCTTTCCTATCGGGAGTTAAACTTTAGGATGGAAGGGAGACTCCACTGGTTGACAACACACTGTACATACAACTAGTGCATAGCTTGTTGTATCTCACATACCCCATACCATACCTCTCCTATGCAATTGGCGTAGTTTCCAGGTTCATGCAAGAGCTGCATGAGCTACATTGGAAGGATTCAAAGCATATCCTTTGATACATACAAGGAACCATCACCTTTGGGATTCATTATGCAACAGACTCTACATTATATCTCATCGGTTTTGCTAATTCCAATTGCGCTGGTGATAGCACTGATCTCAATTCATTTAGGGCCTATCTATTGGTCGAGCAAGATGTCATTTCTCTATATTTAGATGTGGCAGAGTAAAAAGGGGTAGTTAACATAACCATTTAGGCTATGTGGCTACAAATGTTTCTCACTGATTTGAGCATTCAGTTTCATCGATTGATTTTCATCTGGTGTGACAACCAGAGCACTCTGAACTTCTGCAGAGATCGAGTTCAGAGGTAGCAGACGAAGCACCTTGAGATCCACGTGCACTACATACAGGACTTAGTACATGAGGGGATCATAGTTTTATCCTTTAGTAGAACAAACAACATACATCTTCACCAAGACCTTCACTGAGCAGAAGTTCCATTCTCTATGAAGTCGTCTTGGAGTGAAAGACACAGTTCCCTTGAAACTATAGTTCTTCTNGATGGGACCCATTCTTTATTTTCACCATAGTGATGTTCAAGGGGGGTGTTGTAGTTACTTCACACACACCCCTAGGATTTGTTTTTCCTAAGTTTTATTTCTTGTTTATTAGTCATAGTTAGTCATTATCCAGTCTCTTGTATTTTAGGAGAGAATATTCCACCTGGAGAATATTCTCTTTCAGTTGACACTTCAATTTGACTATTTGAGTTGAGTCTAGATGTTGCATTGGTTTTGTCACCATGCAACATTGGGATAATCACCATGATAATGCACACTTTCCTTGGGATCGTCACTAGACTGGTGCATTACCCTTGATTCCTTGATCTACTCCTCACTACACTCTGTTTAGTCAGTTAAATGAAGACTAGTTGACTAGTTAACTCAACTAGGTGGCAGTTCACTCCCGTAACTGCCTAAGAGACTAGACTAGGTGGAAATTCACTCCCATAACTTTTGGTGTGTGTCCAGATCACTCTAGACCACCACTATGGCACATTGGTCTCCTCTAGTGTGCAATCATTGAGTTATACAAAGTATATCATGTGTAAAGTATTCATTATTCATCAGGGTTAATGATAATTCTTCTATTCTTTCTTTCCTTCTTCTTCTTTCTCAAATTCTCTTTGCAAATGTGTGTATTATTGTTTAGCTATATCTATTATGTGCATTTTCAAAATTTTTATGAAGTATTGTTTGACACAAGATGGTTTGCGTTGGAAGAAACCTAACAAAATCATCCTTAGATGTGTGAATAAAGATGAAGTGAACCATTTGATTAAGGAACTCCATTTAGGGTATTGTGGTGGTCACTTCATTTCCTGTAATACCACACATAATATCATGAGGGAAATATATTATTGGCCCACATTATTCACCGATACCCATCGTTATGTCATATCCTTCCAACCTAGCCAGTTCTTCACAAGAAAACAACGACTACCTGCGCTGCCTTTGAAACCAATCATTTTTTAACCTTCTTTTCAACAATGGGGTATCAAATTCATTGGTGAATTCAAGGATAACTCCATCAATGGATATCATTGGGATTTTACCACTATAGAAGGCCATCCCAACAAAAAAGGAAACCAAGGAAGTTGTCATGAGTTTCCTCGAGGAAAGAATCATAACAAGATTTGGTACCCCTGTCAATATTACTAATGACAATGTTAAAGCCTTTAGCTCCCTTGCATTGGTAGAATTCTACTTCAAATATGGGATCATATTATCTCACTCTTCCAACTACTATCCCTAGGGAAATGGATTAGAAAAATCAAGTAATGAAAACTTGATGAATATTTTTAAGAAGATTGTAGGGGAAAATGGGAAGGCCCAAGATAGTAAGATCAAGTATGCCTTTTGGGCAGACCACATTACAACAAAGACTTCCATAGGAAAGATCCCATTTGATCTTGTATATGGATTGTAAGCTAAATTTCCCATCAACCTCTATATCCATACCCTAAGTTTCTCACAACAATACATGGATGATAAGGAGTCTCTGGAAGGAAGAATCAATCAATTGGTAGAATTGGATGAATCTAGGAGGAATGCATTGGATCAAATGACACGAAGCCAAGAGAAAATTAAAGGAATATTTGAACACAAAGAGATGCACATAGTTTTCAAAGAAGGAGACCAAGTGCTACTATGGGACAAAATAAGGGAGAAACCATGAATGCATAAGAAGTTATATAGCCTATGGATTATGCCCCAAAATATCGTAGGTGAATCCGATCTCAATTCATTCAACCAAGCCATGCTTGAAGGAGAAAGGATGAAGTTACATGCTAATTATAGCCTTCTCAAACTTTACTTCCCCGAAAGAGCGTGACTATCATAGGTTAGGGTAGGCATTTGCATCCTACATTGCATTGTATATATGTTGCATCGTGCATGTTGTGGTAGTATAGTTTCATCTTGATTGGATTTGCATACAAACTTATGATTTACATATTATTTTCTTGCATCATTTCATATTATTATGTTACATTCTTATTCTTTGCATACTCATATTGGTATGTAGATTACAAATGTAAAAAAAAAATCTTTTCAAGTATTTCTCTACATTTTATAGTTAGCACATTTTCTCATATGAATAAGGGGTGAGTGCACTACCCTTAAATATCCTAATGTGTCTTGTTTTAGTGTGTGTAGGTACAGATCATGCCAGGAGATGTTGAGTTTCTCATATGATCTAAGGTGAGCACATATCCCCATGTAGGAGCCAAATTTTACCCCCTCAGGCTAGGGGTTACTAAGGAGATCATGTCTTGAGGCCTACAAGTATCATACATGGAGTGCTAAGAGTCATATTGATCTTTAGATCCCGCAAGGTCGTTCATATTCGTATTGATCACCACTCATCACCAACAATAGAGCATCATACACTACATCGACTTGGTCCTAGAGGAAAACAAGTCTTTCTTCATGAGGTAACAAGTCTGGTGTCATGGTAAGTTTCACTTTAATATTTAAATCATTTGAACATGTTGCAAATAATCCTTTCTTTATTATGAACGTTTTCTTGGAAATTATACCTTTTGCCTAATTTGACCTTGGTGGTTGTCATTGTGTCCTAGAAATTTGGTCACCCTCGGGATAAGGGTTTCTACTAGGTATTTTCTTGAAGGGTCATCACACCATTCTCGTCCATACTTACCACCTTATGTGTTTGTTCCCCTATGTTTCCTCTTCTAGGTTTCTAGGTATATTGACCCAAGAAGGGATTGTACCTCATTTCATGGGAAGAAGGGGCTAAAGGCCCAGAGGTATTGTAGCTAGAAAAATTTAAAAGATAATATTATCTTTATAGATGCTCACCCTCAAGTCCTGGGAACAATAAAATGCTTCTTCAAAAAATGAAAGACCTGCAAAAGAAATCACATAATTAATAAATGCCTCGCTTGTTGAGGAAAAACATTTTGTGGTGTCCCTTACTTTCCATTGGATATGGCACTCTGAGTATTTATAGATTCAAGTGACATTTTTGTGCTCTTTACTTTATATTTCACATATTACTCAATGTTTTTCACCTTAATAAATTAATGACAATAAAAGGGCTTGGGAAAATGTTGCATCGCGAATGAAGGGCATGACACCCTCTACAAAGGCACCCATAAATGAGACAATACAAATCCTTGTACGTCAAGAATCCCATGCCTAGAAGTCTTGTCCCAAATCCACCTCACTCTCACTACAATTATCTAGATAGGTTCGCCTTGGGAAACACCCTTGGCTTTGGGATTGGCTAACCCAATAGGGCAGCTTGACACCCCTCCCATACCTAAATTAGGAAAATTTTATAAGGTCTTTTAGAATTTGTTTAGTTTGAAAAGGGGGATTTCATGCACATGCTTGGGTGGTTCTCTTATTATACGTGGGTTACTTGGAATGATTCATATGACTTGTTGACCCTTGTAGGGCATAATTGTTTGTCTTTGTAGGACCTTTCCCATAGGACAAATGCTAGACCCCACATTTGGGGCACCATTTGATGATGAATGTTGCATTTTGATGATGGAGGAATTTTTCTTTGGAGGCATCTTGGAATGGCTAGAGGATGAGACTCCACTCTTCTCTACTTGAACGTTGTCCTTTGGAGGCCTAGACATCACTCTCCTAGCCCACGATGTCAGATAGGGGATAGGGTTTTGATGGATTTCTTGATGGATTAATAGAGAAGGCATGTAGCATGGACCTCGACACTTGAGAAATGGAAATTTGGCCTTTGGAGGCCCAACATTCCACCTTTTCAAACTTGAAGTCTATCTCATGATCCTAGCATCACCCTACTAGGGAATGATGTCACCCTCTTTAGGGCTTTATTTTATGTAATATTTGATTTTGTAAATGTAAAAGACAATTTGAAGGGGTTGACCCTCTTGTGTAAAGATGTGACTTTTCATAAGAGTCTTTTGGTGGCTAGGGTTTCCATATAAATATGGCTATCTAAGACTCATTTTGATCATCACAAATTTCTCACACAAGTGAGAGACAAGTCTGAAATCCCCCCCTATTAGGATCATTGGCTCTTTTTACTCATGTGTTATCTCTTGGAGGATAAGTGTGGATCATTATTTGATGATTTTTGGATGAATTTTTTGCAATTAGGGTTTTGTCTTGTCATATCTTGGTGAAGTAAGTAAATTTATTCAATTTCATTTCATGTTATTGAATGTTTATGGTAAATTTTACTTGTTCATATTGAAGATTTTTCTTGGTGAAACCCTAAGAGAGGAGCATAAGTGCTAACTCCTCTCACAAGGTTAATTTTATCCATAATTTGTGAAGGAAATCCTACCAAGGTTTAAAATCCTAAATCCCTAAAGTGATAGCACTATAAGAGTTTGATTCTAGACTCTTGATTGTGACATATTTGAAGAATTTAAGAAGGGAGAAAAGGTTGCTAGAGCTCAAAAGTTCTTTCACTCTAGAAACCCTTCTCTTTAAGGCTTTAAATCTAAGGCCCTAATGTGCTAGAACCTTATATTTCAAACCCTACCTCTTAGATCTTGCCACTATCATTATCCAAACATATTTTATTACTCTTGTAAAGGACTCCATAGCCCTAATACACTAATCATTTAAGTTCTCTTGTGGTGAAAGTGATCAATAAACTGTCAATTTTATTTCTCTCAAGCTTTATACTAACTTAATTACTAACCCCAACGTAAGCTAATTCACTAATATACTTGATGTTGTTGCAAAATGTTTCTACAACCATACTAACCTATACCAATTTGTTGCATACATTGCTCTAATAGTGGTCTAACATACCCATAAATTGCATCTAATGATTGGAAATTGTTCTATTGAGTAAATGTTAAGTGTTCATGGTAAATTGTTGCAATTTTGAAGTGTATTTATTGTTGTTGTACAACTGTTAATTGCTGCAATTTTATGAAAGGCGTAGTATCTTTCACTGTTTAGTGTCTTAAAGAGGTTTTACTTGCATACTTGTACCTGGAATTGATTATATAAATGATATAAAGTGTTCTTGTTCTGGGAAGGTACTCAAACTATCATTTACCTCTTATTTATCCTTAACCTAGACGTTGACTTAGGCGATCAATAGAAGGGATGATAGGATTGTATATCTTACTTGATACTTTGATCCCTTGAGGCCAGCAGGGAAGCATCCCTTGTAGTGGACCTCATTCATCACTAAAATGAGTGGATTTCTTACTAAGGTGATAATGGTAGGATTTTACTATACTTGCGCAATATTTTGTGATATTGTGTTGGGATTTTCACAACTTCAAATCCCATGATAACATGAATCTTACTTGTGATATTTCACTCATGCAAAAGGAATGCCAAACTAACTAGAGAGACATATTTACAATCCACAGAGAAAGATGGTCATAAAATTATCCAAGAACCAAGAGGAAAGATACTAGATTTAAACTTGAAAATGGACAATAGATGGACTCTCTATGAATACACTGAAGAACAATAGAGTAAAGATACTTTTTTAGGCACTATTGAGTAGAGAAGGAAGTATTTTCTTTGTGTTGTGTGGAGTAGGTATTGTGAGTGCCAAATCTATCCTGATTAAAGAAATAAACAATTGGTTGCTTGGTTGATCTTTCATGTTTTTTTGGATTGGAATAACAACTTGAGAGAATATTGATTTTTCCTTCTTCACCCTAGTGGTCACATAGCTTGGCTAGGGGGTGGTGTCCATAATGTAATACCTACAATTGGTTGTAAAATTTCTCTATCCTGGTTAGTTGTTTGGTATTCAACTTTTGAAAAAGATAAGTACCTCTTCATTTACTTTGAAAATTTGTGTTATGTTCTGAGAAATTTGTTTGTGTGTTATGATTGAATGCACACTAATTTCCTATAGGATTAACAAGTAAATATACATTCTAAAAATTTATCATAATGTTGTTCATAAAATACTTGGTCAATCCTAGTTAAAACTTTTGGTAAAAACCGAAAAAGGGTGAGAGATATATAATCCCTTTTTCTTGTACCTAAAATTCCATGTTCATTTACATTGTGTAGATGTTATTATTGATTTAATGGTTACTATACAAATCTAAATAGAAAAGGCTTGTATGTGTAAATGCCAAGAATTTGCAACTTTGGATTATCTTTCAAACTTTTATGCCTCAAGATAATCATGGTAAGTAGTACAAAGTAATGGTAATGGTAAGTAGTAAAAACTAGGTCGGTGCACTATGACTTTGTGAGATGGAAATGAATCCTCTCGTTATTATAATTTACAAATTGACAACTTGTTTCAACAAGGTGATTTGTAAAGGGGACCAGGTCTCTACCAATTGCAATAGAGGAACTTTTTTAGATGAATATAGCTTTGAATGCACAATTAAGGTTCTATCATGTGATTGAGATTGATGCTCAGTGTAGACATGAATATCTTCAAACCTTAATCCCTTCATAAATTTGTGACATATTCTTCGATATAGTTAGAGGTTGCATGAGAAAACCATTCATGGGTGGGGGATCGTCAGAAGTGTGNGATTCAATATGAAGACCTTCTCTCTTATTGCCATAAGGTGTGGCTTGGATATGGATATATGTACTATGCATCTAATACAAGTGGATATTGGTGGCCACCCACCTATTCCATTGGCTCAAAGCCCAATTTCCATTTTGGCATTTTTCCTAGTTTTTCGGGTCCTAAATTTTCGGGGCCATTTTGAGGCCCTAAACAACATTTTTTGGGCTTGCCACAGTCACACTACAGGATTTAGCAAGAGTGTGTCGAAAACGTGTATATTCCTTGGATATTTCTTTCCAACGAGCTATCGTGCACCTAAAACATAGATCGTATGTAAAAGTTGCGACCTTCGGAAGTTGATGTACCGACTTACCTCATCGGGCCCCAAGTGACTTTTGGCGCTTCATCTCCTAGGGTTATGTTTTGGAAGTTTAGGGTTTTATCATTTATGATTTATGTTAAAAAGGCCTTTGGAGCCTCATTGTAATTGGCTTCTTGCGAATGATCGTAGCCAACACATATCTTCTCAAAGATAAACTACCACCATTCTATCTAGCTTGTGTGCTTTTTCATTTTACAGTCTTTTGTATTGAGATAAGATACCACCGTTCTAGCTAGCTTGTGTGATTTTTCATTTTACAGTCTTTTGTATTTCATACATTTATTAATAGAATCTGAGATTTACTATATTATTATGTTCCTTTCCATATCTCTATGTAATTATTTGTTATATCTCTGTTATATATATGTCTTCATATAATTCCTAAAATAATCCAGATCAATAGTATCAGAGCGGTCTGCTCCTATCCTCAGTGCATGCCCCCAATGAGGTTAGTGTATAGAGTCTTGGGTCTCGATATTGTATCTCTTGAGGACAACCACTCTTGCACACCTAAGCGACCTTCCATGGTGGAAGAAAAGAGGTACAATGGGACATGGGATCCTTTCAAACTGTTGCTCGAGGAAGCCCTCGTGCAAAAAAGGAATGAGATGGTGGATAATTTCCCCCAAATCCTTCGATGGTTGCTGGAAACAATGGAGGCACCTTCAATC
This sequence comes from Picea sitchensis, assembly GCA_010110895.2. Taxonomy (NCBI): domain Eukaryota; kingdom Viridiplantae; phylum Streptophyta; class Pinopsida; order Pinales; family Pinaceae; genus Picea; species Picea sitchensis. The sequence goes on along the minus strand of SNQJ01S0065234.1, from coordinate 41,506 downwards.
AACAATCACTTCGGAGATGAAATGCCCTTAAAGGTACAATTTAACTTTGATATTCCTTTATTTGAACGCCAAATAGATGTCGACACTTTGGAAAATGGTTAAATCCGCTAGAGGGTTATTTCTTTGTCCACAATTTTTCCAACAATGAAAATATCACCTTCATGCTCCTTAAGGCTCATCCCCATGTCAAATATTGGTGGGAGACTTACTCTAAGAAACATGTCAAGGATGAGTCTGGAATTTTTTTGCCAGGATCCACTTAGACGGATTTTGTTGATGCCCTCAAGGAACAATATGAACCTGTTGAAAGTTATGATGATCAATACACAAGATGGACCACACTGCACTAAGAGAGGGGCCAAATGGTGTTGGAGTTCAAAAATACTTTCCATACCTTTCACACCAAGATGGGTATCAATTATTCTGAGTGGAATCTAGTCCTAAAATATCATGGGGTTCAACACAGGTACATCCAATCCAAAATGGAGTTTCTAGACATCTAGTCATTAAGAGTCGCTTATCGATATGCTATAAAAATTGAGCAGAAATTCAAGCAGCAAAACAAGTTGGAGTTTGGGTCTGCAAATACCAAACAACCGAAGTATGGTAAGGGTGGTCCTAAATCCTAGACCAAAGGACAAAGAAATGATGTCCAACCCTAGGATAACCATCCCAATCCACCAAAAAATAAGGGTAATCGAAATTCAAAGGACACTGGAAAATGGTGCGAGTTCCACAAAATCCCTTAGCACAATATGTATGAATGTCACTCCAAACATTCATTGTTGGTTGATACGAAATCCCCAAGGTCATATGATGACTCAAACTCTAATTTCGAGCCAGAAAATGGAAGATGAATCATTGATGTAGAAGCCAATGTCAACATCGCTACCACAAAAGTCTAGCTAGAGGAATTAGAGGAGCCTAAAGAAGGGGAGCGTCTTTTCTACTCACAGATGTGGGTGAAGGGAACCCCACTCCATTTCATTGTTGAAAGAAGTATCTAGAAGAAACTGATCTCAACAGAGGTTGTCAAGAGGTTTAACTTGAAAATGACACAACATCCTCATCCATACATCATCGGTTGGCTAAGCCAGGGATGAGACATCTGCGTCAGCCAACAATGTCACTTGCACTACGACATCAAACCATTCAAAGATGAGGTATTGTGTGATGTTTCCCCACTTGAAGTTTGTGATGTTTTTCTAGGACAACCATATATGTTGAAACACCATGTTGTTTATGAATCTAGGCCTTGTAGTGTCATTATTACTTTGGGAGATCAACTCTACAGGGTACCGGAGGTAGTCCCAATTACTACGGTCTCTTTGATCTCTGTGAAATAGTGAAAAAAGGTGGTTTCTCATACCACGAGATTTTTCCTTCGTATGGTTAGATCGAGAGGTAAACTAAATGTCATTGCAACCGCCAACACCTCTACATGAGATCTATCTACCTGGTAGAAAAAGGTGGAAGGAATAGATGAGGAGTACAAAGACATATTCACCTCGTCTGTTGTGGTGACTATGTACTATCAGGTAAAGCACCCAATTGATCTAACACATAGTGCTCCTCTGCATAACGACCTTGTATACATGCATTATGTTATGGAGAATGAAGAAATCACAGGTCATATCCAAGAGCTAATTATACAGGGCCACATCATACCCAACTCCTCACCTTGTGGGAGCCCAATTGTTCTAGTATAGAATAAGGACATGACATGGAAACTTTGTATTGATTATAGAGCCTTGAACAAGATCACAATCAAGAACCTATACCCATTCCTTGGATTGATGATCTTCTCGATCAAATCAAGGGAGCCAAGTTTTTCAGTAAAATTGATATGAAGTCAGGTTATCACCATGTGTTGATTGAGAAAACTGATGTGTGGAATATAACCTTCAAGTCCAAAGAAGGCCTCTTTGAGTGGTTGGTCATGCCTTTTGGCTTGACTAATTCCCTAGCCCCATTCATGCAGATGATGGATGATATATTACAACCATTCACAAACTCTTTTGTGGTTTTATATTTGGATGACATCCTCATCTTCAGAAAAACTTGGGGGGAACATTTGGAGCATATTCAACAGGTATTGGGCAACCTGTGACAACACAAGTTATATGCCAACTTGGAGAAGTGTTCCTTCGGCATGAAAATAATCCAATATTTGGGATACATCTTGGATGAAAATGGTGTACATGTGGATCCAAGTCATCCGCGATTGGTCGACCTCGAAAAAAATGACCGAGCTCCGCAGCTTCTTGGGCCTTGCTAACTTCTACCAACGGTTTGTGGGTTCTCCCATATTGCTTGGGCCCTAAGCCAAGTGACCAAGGGTGGCATGAATTTCAATTTTGTGCAGTCTATGAACTAACATAAAGCATTCGAGGATCTGAAATCCCGCCTCTACTCAACACCAGTCCTCATTTTTCCAAACCTGCACGACCATTTGAGATTGAGACAGATGCTTCAGATTATGCTATCAGTGCAATCCTCACTCAGCATGGGCATCATGTAGCCTATAATAGAGAAACTATATCTAATTTTGTTCGAATATACCCCACCTATGACAAAGAGATGTACTCCATTGTGAAGGCATGTCGATAGTGGAAGAATTACATTTTAGAGAAGGAAACAGCCATCCACATTGATAACATGCCTCTGCAATTCATGCAGGCACAAGGAAAGTTACAAAATGAATGTCATTAGAAGTGTTCCATGTACCTACAACAATTCCACTTGAATATCAAGTACAAGAAAGGTAGCATCAACTATGTTGCGGATTTCCTTAGTCAACCCCCGGTGGTAGCACTAACCACGGTTCTCAACTCCTTTGGACATGAGACATCTGGATGGCTACCAATATACAATATTGAATTTGAATTTTCTACTTCCTATCAAACATTGAGTGGAGGAAAAACATTTCCCAAATTTCATCTCCAGGATGGACTATTATTCCATCTGAGCCACCTCTGTGTTCCTTCAAGCGAGCATGCAAAGATGATCTAGGAAAGCCATTACAATGTGGAATCGAGACATTTTGGTGTAGAAAAGACAGTGGTAGTACTGCATAATCATTTTTATTGGTCGAATCTTTGACAAGATATTCGCAAGTACATCAGATCCTGCACCTCCTCCGCCATTGCCAAGCCCGCCATCAAGAAACATGAGCTACACACCCCTCTTTCTACTTCATATAGGCCTTGGGAGTCCATCTCCATGGACTACATGTCTAGTCTGCCTTCAACCAAGCATGGGAATGACTGTGTCTTTGTGGTCGTCGATCGATTCTCTAAGATGGCAATTTTGGCACCCTACAAGAAGAGCATCACAGTCGAGGCCACCGCGAAGATTTTATTTGCACATGTTTGGGTTCATTTTGGGACACCACAAAATATTAAATATGATTGAGACAATAGGTTTATAAGCACCTTTTGGTCCAACCTATGGTCGATGATGGACACCAAGCTGACCAAATCGATTTCCTTCCACCTACAGACTGATGGAAAAACAAAGGGAGTCAACATGATGATTGTCCATATCTTGCGAATGTATAATTCCAAACATCCACACACATGGGATGAAATCCTTCCGTATGTTCAACATAGCTACAAAAGAGCCCTCCACCGCTCTATTGGCCACATCTCTTTTCAGACGTGCTTGGGGTTTCAACCATTGGCCCCCATTGACATATATCTACCCATTGCAGCCGCATAGGAAGAGTCCTCCCATGCTCAGATAGAGGCTAATCAGGCATCCAAATTTGTTGAGTGCATCTAGCACATCCAACAAAAAATTCATGATATTGTGCAGAAATCCAATGCCAAGTACAAACAATGCCATGATCAACATCGGGTACCGCACAAATTTTAGGTGGGAGATAAGGTCTAGTTTCATTTGCAGAAAAAGTGCCTCACAGGACCCCATCAAAAGATGCACCCAATATGATACAAGCCTTACACCATCAACAAGGTTGTGGGTGAGAATTATTTTGAATTAATTATTCCTCTTTTCCTTGGATTTCACCTGGTATTTAATGTGGAACTGCTTCGACCTTATTTTCCACCTCTCCTGGACACTTTGGATGTGGCCAAGTAGTTGCCCCCTACATAAATCAATCCTTCCTGCATCAAACATGAGACAGTTGATCGGATCATGGATACCAAGACAAAGGACACCCACCAACAAAATATCAAACTCTGTCGGGTCCTCAAAGTAGGGTCATTTCTTCATCAGGGAAAGTGGCTCACTAAGAGTTAGGTTCAACAAAAGTTTCCTCATATGACGCAGGAACTTGACGCAATGGAGACAATTTCTTCCTAACAGGGGAGGAATGATCTATGTGTATATTGGTGTCCACCCACCTATTCCATTGGCTCAAATCCCAATTTCCATTTTGGTAATTTTTTCCTAGTTTTTCAGGTCCTAAATTATGGGGTTGTTTTGAGACCCTAAACAACATTTTTTTGGCCTACCACAATCACACTATAGGTTTTAACAATATTATGATAGAAACATGTGTAGTCCTTAGATAGTTCTTTCCAACAAACTATCATGCGCCTAAAACTAAAATCATATGCAAAAGTTATGATCCCGGGAAGTTGATGTACCAACTTACCTCATCGGGGCCCACATGAATTTTGGCGCTTCATCTCCCTGTGTTAGGTTTTTGGATGTTTAGGGTTTTATCATTTGTATTTTATGTTAAAAAGGCCTTTGGAGCCTCATTGTAACCAACTTCTTGTGAATGAGAGTATTCGACACATCTCTTCTCAGAGATAAGATACCACCATTCTAACTAGCTTGTGTGCTTTTGCATTTTACAGTTTTTGCATTTCAGATAATTAAGATAATTATTAATAGAATCCGATATTTATTGTATTACTTTGTTCCTTGCCATATCTCTGTGTAATTCTTTGTTATATCTCTACCTTCATATCATTCTAAAATAATCTAGATCAACATCATCCCTAGAATAAAGTTTAGCTAAGTTTGGATCGTTGGTATTCTTTGGGTTCCATTTCTGACCTGTAACTCCATCTATTTTTAATCATTGATAGAACATCCAAGCAAATGAACAAGTATTTTCTTATTATTTTGGTTTTCAAGACATAGTATAGGATTTCTTAACTAAATTAGATAATAAAGCTTAAAATAACTTTAAATACAAAAGATCAACTATTTTATTGATTTTAATTTTTACCTTTTGGAAAACTTACTAATGCTTAATTTATTTTGGGTGTTGTCTAAAAGTTCTAAGTTTTCACAATTTTCTATTGTTTAAATTGCATTTCTGAATACATTAATGGATTCAGCTTCATGAAAAATCCCTAGGATTATACATAATTAAATATTTGCTTTCAAGTAATATCATTTGTGTGCAAGTACTTTATCTGCTTTATATCTCTATCATAAGCAATACCATTTATATGTCATTTATGTTGTTATAATATTAGTGCTTATCTTTTGTATTTCAATTAACTCCTAGATAAATAATTGTGCTTAATTAGTTAATCTTTAGATTATTTTTTAGGGACTACCCCCTTGGCTTTGCTAGGAGTTAGCCTAGACAAAGGAGTCGATACTTTCCCCCAAAGCCAATGGATTGAATATTTGTTCCATGTGACCTGAGATGTGGATTAGGCGACAACATTCTTTGCTATAAATTCAACAATTTCTCATCCGCTATTGGGAAAAATTAATAGATAATATCCCTAAAAAAAAAAGAAAAAACTTAAAACATTTAAACTACAACATTTATCTTGAATGCTTTTGAATGTTTATAAGCTTAAAAAAAAAATGTAATTATTCATGAATTTTTAGAATAGTTTTAGAATGAATTAATGATAATTTGATTAAACTTTTATAATTCTCATAAATGTTTTAGGTATTTTCATGTTATTGTTAGAGTTAGAGTTATTTAGACAACTTAGACATAAACATGAAATATGTTTTCCCAACATTGATAATATTTTGAAATCAAACTTTTTAACATTATAATTATTATCCTCCTTGACTATTCATTTGGTCAAAAAGCCAAATATCAAAATGATCTGAGGTGCCTTTGAATTCATTTCCCCATTCCAGTACGTGGTAGACCCATGCAAACAATATATTTTTTGGAGTGAGCCTGGAAAATCCAAAGTCTGCTACTTTGGACCTAAAATTTTCCATTAGTAAAATGTTGGAGGATTTAATATCTGTATAGATGATTGATCGATCTGCATAGGCAAGATAAAATTTAAGGCTATTGGATCAATTTTTATCGTTTTCACTCTTTTTTTGGTAAGCTCCAAATGTGCAGTTCAAAATGGCTTGTGATCGAAAAGTCTCACTCTGCATATTGGCATTCTGTCTTGTTGTATGTATAGCTAAGCTTGGCATCCTTACTATTCAAAGTTGGAGGTTCTAGGGGCTGGGTGGTGCCCATTGGAACTGAGACTGAGACCTACAATCAATGCATTGAATACAACAAGGTTCAAGTGAATCATAGTCTCTGAACAAACAAACAAATAGAATAATAAAATAAAAAAGTTATTTAGATATTCCACAAATCCCACGTTAACATCGATGAAAAGGGTAAAATATCATCTCATAAATATTAAAATAATATATGTATGGAGCCTCCGAGCCAGTTCAAATTGGCATGTGAGGTGGTATGAAGTATTAGCCAGTTTAATTTAATTGGTATGTGTGGTGGTATGAAGTATTATGTTTGATGAGGTTTCTAGTTCAAATTCTCCTGCTTATCAGTATCTCCTTCCACCATATACTATATATATATATATATATACAACACTAACAATGTTCTCCTCTCACTTTTTCTCAATCTTCCTCTTTTCTTTTTCAGTTGGGGAGGTCGTCTGAATAAACTTTTCATATATATATATATGAAAAGTTTATTCAAACAACCTCCCCAACTGAAAAACAAAAGAGGAAGATTGAGAAAAAGTGAGAGGAGAACGTTGTTAGTGTTGTTGGAAGAATGACCTTCACTACACTACATTCCTAACAAATAAAAAGAATTCTACTAAAGAGAGGAACAATGGTGATGACAGAGATCCTAGAAGTTCTAAAATAGAGGGAGCATGTGATTCCTTCCATTCCCAAAAGGAAATGATCCCCTGAACCAGAGAAAGACAACCAAGCCATGATTCCCGAGGAAACTTAGAATAACAAGGATGTGGATGAGCAAGCTAGTACGATTCCAGAGTAGGCTAACATGCAGATGTAGAGAAATTCTATTGTCGAAGGGAAAACTATGCAACGAGGGTGACAATTTTTTGAGGATAACTTCATTACTTTGCATCGTGCATAATTTGATCCTCGCACTAAGAAGCTACAAGTTGGTAGAGTGGGAGTTAAGGGGAAAGGGTTGTTGGAGAACAATGATACTTTGATAGATGTTACCAGCCTGGGAACTGATGGAGAATTGAAGTTACATAGATCCATAGGTGACTTATTGTCAAATTTAGTGACTGAGCAAGTCAAAGATTGTAAGAATCCTTCAACATCATGAACAAAATTCCAAGTAGAGAATTGATTTGATTTTTATTTTTATTTTTTTGTCTATAAAGATGTTATATATATTTTTTCTAGCTTTGTTCTTTTCTATTGACTTAAATGTTTGGACCAAGTCAAATTTATAATGTCATGGATATATTCTACAATTCATTTAAAAAAGTTCGGCTTCCTGTTACATGAAAGTTCTTGTTTTTTAATAGAAGATTTGATTAATTTATCAATGTAATTAGTTTTATGAGGACAATCTGATGGTTCTATTATAATTAAAAATAAAAAACCTTATCCTCTAATTTTCAATTTTGTATCCAAGTTAAAATAAAAAATCTTATCCTCTAATTTTCAATTTTGTATCCAAGTTAGTAATTCAATAGGTTCACAAAATCCCCACTGACTTTGCTACTCTAACCACTTCTTCGACTTGCTCCCAATTGATGACAATTAGAAATCAAAATTGGTTATAGCTCCTTGATTATTCAAAGACGATAGGGATGTAGCTTGGGTCAGTGCATCTTTATTATTGTTCAATGCTCCTGCAATAGTATGTGGGTATATTTTTCTTCAAAGAGGCGACATATATTACTGAGTACATTGCCTATGTCAATATTCTCAAGTTCCTCTAATTCAGGCTATAAACTTTTGCAGGTAGATACGAAGAAGCTTCATCCCTGACATAGTGATTCCCACTCACGGATGCATCCCTCATGATTGCAGGATGGGTGCAAATCAACTATCTCCCTACACAATTGCTTCTCCTAATGTTGTGGAATCATGGAAATTAGGATATTAAGATGCAACCACAATGGAAACATGTTCACAGGTGAAAGGTCGACACATATTGCAGGTGGAAGGATGGATTGTTGGGGGCAACTGACTCTTGTCTCCAGTGAAAAATATGATGGACTGAAATAATGCACCTCATAAATGAGATTGATTTCTATCATTCAAAACATAGAGGGAACTTAATGAGATTGATTTCTATCATTCCAAACACAGAGGGAACTTGGCCAATGCAAACGTAGAGAATTAACCATAGACGGAGCACAGACCAAGAAACTTTGGTTCGGAAGGTTCACGCCACTCTGTGTGTTGGAGGGGAACAATGCTTATGTTTTACAAATAGTAAGGGTAGGAATAGATATGGTGGAGAGAGGGAACTAGGAATTCCTCCACGAGAATGGATCTATCTAATATTTCAAAAGGGACAATCCCCAGGGACCACTCTATTTAGGTGTAATCAACATGAGAAAGAAGAGAAACAGGGAGGGAAGAGAAATGAGGAGAGTAATCAACTAAGTGAGCTAATGGCTATTCTATTATATTGGGTTAGAAAATAACACATTTTATTGTATAGGTGTTAGAATAATAAGTTCTCTAGCATAATCATTAGACACCACAACCTTACATACAATCTTTGCTACTACAACAAGAAATATATATATTCAGTTTCCTAAGTTTGAAATCAAATAGCTTTGGATATGAAGTCAAATAAGACCTCAAAATTTTCCATTGATTAAAATAAAATGTTGTACCTATTTGATAAGTGGAAAAAAATGATTAAGAAAGTTAAAACTTTAGGACATTTTTTTATTATTTACATGTAGAACTAATGAAAAATGTCAATCCCTATACAATAGTGTTTCTACTTGAAAATGAGGACTAATAAGGAAAGTCATTCATTTGATTGCATACATATTTAATTTGAATTATAGTTACTAAATATGTTGATGCTAATGTCTCTGAGGTGTAGGATAGTCGGTGACAGAGTGTGCTATTAAGGCACTCCATGATGTTAAAGTCACCAGTTCGAAACTTGCGGCGACAAAAAATCCATTCATGTTAAGGGTTGGTGTGGCTCAGGTCGGGTGTGATCCCCGAGTGATTTTGACGACTTAGATGCTAACAATTTCTTAGCTACATGTTAGTCCCACATATCACATACAAACTAACATACAAAAAAAAATATATTGATGCTAAGGAAAAATATGTTACTTTTATGGCTATCCAAAAAATATTGAGTAGTTATATGTCTCTTTAAAATTAAATTGGAAAATCCATGCTTCCTCACCCAAGAAAAACTATCATAACCCTTATAGTTACCAAACAACCGAACAAAAGTGTATTGGTTTTAGGAGGGCCCAACACTACCCAAATCAACTTTATGTAAGAGGGAGGGAGGTCTTAATGACGATGACACATCTATGATATTATTTTCATTATTCAAAGATGAAAATATACATATATCAACCTCAATTGTTGATTAAGGTTGGTTGTCATTGATGTCAACCCTTGAAGAAAGACCTGTAGCACAAAGGTTTGGGTAATGGACCCAATAGTGTTTGATGCAAATATGAGTCATTATTGTTTTGTCATGGTTGATAAGAAGTAAATATGGATGAACTCCAAAGTGGTCCCCTTATGGTGAAAGCCCTCACGGGAAGACGCTTTGTGGAGTAAGATAACCCATGCTTAATTGTGGAATAATCAGATGAAGGAAAGTGAATTTGTCAGGGGAAATATCCTAGATGGATATTTCTTGTCATGTCATTTCCGGTGGTATGTGGAAAATCACATAATTCCTCATGGTTAGAGAGTTATGGCCATGAGGAGTTGGAGACCCCAGGTTTGGGTAATGGACCCAAGTTTGTTTGATGGGTAATGGTATGAGTTATGATATATTTTCAGATAATACTATTCTATATGGATACACATGCCATGCCATTTTTGGTGGTATGTAGAATGTCACATAACTCCTCACAGTTTGAGAGTTATGTCCTTACGAAGTTGGAGGACCCTCATATGTCATATAAAAGCCCCAAAAGGTCAAAGTAATCAAAGTGGTCTAAGAGATTTTGAAAGGTAAATAATAAAGTGAAGTGATGAGTGTATTATAATTCAAAGTGAATACAAAATAAATTATTTCAATAATAATTTTAATGGATAAATTAGAAGTGGACCCAACCCTAAAATAAGGAAAGTGGGGCCA